>JAQQSZ010020509.1:0-10125 GCA_028646595.1 Phalanger gymnotis
CATCCTTCTCATTTCTCTTCCCAATTTTTCCTCTTCTTCTCTAATTTTCTTTTCCAAATCCTTTTTGAGCTCTTCCATGGCCTGAGACCAGTTCATGTTTTTCTTGGAGGCTTTTGATGTAGGCTCTTTGACTTTGTTGACTTCTTCTGGCTGTGTGTTTTGGTCTTCTTTGTCACCAGAGAAGGATTCTAGAGTCTGAGACTGAATCTGGGTGTGTTTTTGCTGCCTGGCCATGTTCCCAGACAACTTACTTGACCCTTGAGTTTTTCAGCAGGGTATAACTGCTTGTAGACTAAAGAGTTCTATGTTCCATGCTTGGGGGAATGAGCCAGTCCTGCCTCACCAGCACTCCTCCTTCCCCAAGAACCCCCAACCTAGACTGGACTCAGATCTTCAGCAGGCTCTTCACTTCTGCTCTGATACACTACTTAATTCCTCCCACCAGGTGGGCCTGGGGGCAGAAGCAACTGCAGCTGCAGTTCTGTAGCTGCCCTACCTCTGCTGCCCCCAGGGGTGGTGGCCTAACTGCAAACTCCCTGTCCCCAGCAGCTTTTCCCACTAACCTACTCTGTTGTCTTTGGTGTTTGTGGGTTGAGAAGTCTGGTAACTGCTGTAGCTCACTGATTCAGGGCCTTAGGCAGCCGCTCCTCCTGGCTCCTGGTCTCATTGGTCCACTCTGCCCACACTGGAATCTGCTCCACTGAGCTCCACTCCCCTCTGCTCCCAGCTCCTTGTGGGATAGACCTTACACAGAGACTATCCAGGCTGTCCTGGGCTAGAGCCCTGCTTCCCTCTGCTACCCTGTGGGTTCTGCAGTTCTAGAATTGGTTCAAAGCCATTTTTTATAGGTTTTTGGAGGGCCTTGGTAGGGAGCTCATGCTAGTCCCTGCTTTCCAGCTGCCATCTTGGCTCAGCACCACCCCCCCCAATTGTTTGCTTTTTAAACACCACAGTTAATAGAAGTATAAGAAAAGTAAGCAATTACAGTAACTGAGGAAAACCAAGTAACAACAGAAAAAACAATAAGAGACAAGGTCACAAAGAGACAAAATAAAAGTACAAGTCAGTTAGAAGTGGTGGTGGAGCAATATGCCTGAAACATCAAGGAATAAACTTTATAACACCTACCTACAATTCAATCTTTTTTTAAAGATTAAAAGCAGAGGGGCAAGTAGGTGGTGCAATGGATAGAGCACTAGCCCTGGAGTCAGGAGAGGTCAAATCTGGCTTCAAAAACTTGACAGTTTTAAGCTGTGTGACAATGGTCAAATCACTTAGCCCTGATTGCCTCTAACAAAAAAAAAAAAAGATTAAATGGCACAATGGGAGAGTGAATAAAAGGAGAAAGAGGAAAAAGAAAATAATCAAGTCTCCAGTAATCCTGAAAACCTGCAGGATAATGAGTGAAGAGACAAAGATATAATCGAAAGGGGGGAAGAAAAAGGAAAATCTTATTTCAGAGGTAGGAGGTGGTAATATTAACAAATGCCCTTATGAGGAAAATAGATACTCTAAAGACATAGATGAAACTTTACCATAAGTAATTATCCACCAGCATTTTGTTGGTAAAAACGCTACACATTCTGCCTCAGAAGGAAAAAAATGTTCCAAGGGACAGCTTACACATATGAGAGTAACAAAGCATAGGCCCAGAAGGGAGATTTCATGTCAAATGGGAGAAAAATGACTATGATGAGTGTAAAGTTTAATACTGAATTGCACAATCAGGGACAAAAGAAAATGACTATCATAGGACCCCATCTTCTTTATCACCTGCCTGAATTAGTATTTCTAAAAGTGAGACACAAGACTATAAAAGGGTATGAGGGTGAGATTTACCAAATGATAGCGTAGTTGTTTAGAAAACAGAATTTAAAATCCTATCTTGGAAGCTTTAATTCCACAAGAAATACAGAGACTAAAGAAGTGATGGAGTCCTAATAGAGATGTCGCCAGCCCCAATAATCTAACTTCATTATAGGCCCATTCTACCTACCTAGGCTCCCTCTCCCCCCACCTCCCCTCCAACCCAATCACCCTTTGTCATCCTAACCTATACTTCACTTCTCAATAGAACAATAGATGTGTCCCTGAACTCTTAGCTCCCACAGAAACAGAAACCCAGCACTGTCCCATAGACCCTTTCCCATGAAACAGGTGTGCTATCACAATCACATTATGCATCTTGACCAGACAGGACCACAATAGCTAGCCAATCAGAAGATACTATGACCAGGATGTAGAATAGGATGCTTGACCACAGAACTGTAGAAGGGGCCTACCCTATGATAGTGCCTGCGCAGTTCCACTGAAGTGGGGACTCCTCCTCCATTACTTAATCCCTTAACAAACTCCTCCTGCTTTTTTAATATTAATCATATTCCTGTATTCTATGTAAATTTTGATTGTGTAATCAGCATCATATTCTCTATAAATCTGTATGTCTTTCCTTACTGAGGTTATTAGTTCCTCTAGGAACTTGACCACTTGCCAGAGCATGAAACCCAAAACTATAATAAATCTTTCCCACTGGCTTTGAGTCGATCTGAGTCTTTGTAATTCTTTAGAGACATCCCACCACAACTCTACTTGAACTTCATCAGTAGGATTAAGTATTTTACTTGCTACCAAATCAAAAATAAATGCCTAGAACAAATAGAAAGGAAACCTAAATAGTAAATAAAAGGCACAGAAAGTGAAATTAAAATAGTTTAAAGTAACAAACTAACAAAATTGAAGGGGAGGAAAGGAAAGGAGGAAGAATTAAATACTCAGATTAAAAGGAAGAAAGAAAAAGGAACCTTAAAAGTTAAGCAAAAATAAGGAAAGGGATAACAAATAGGAGGGAGGATATGAGGATTAAGATAACAAAGTTGGGAATAGGGTGCCCTTAAAGTATATTAAGCCAAAATAAAAGAAGAGAAAAAAGCACTGAATTTACAGAAGACAGAATAAAAGGTCTAATTTATACCCATCATCTGGTTCATTTTTGCCCTTGAGCTATGTGACAAAATTCATAATTCTCTAATAGAGAAAAGAATAGAAGGAAGCAAAATGATTAAAGGTAAAGCAGAAATGAGAAAATTAGCAAATGTATGTAGGAACGAAACACATATTGTTGTGAGGCTAAAATGTGATGATGTATAGAGGGGAGAAGGGAGATGATCAAAGGAATTCATTCGATGTATATATTTTGCTGAGCCTTCAGGACAACGAACCTCTGTTTGTAATATTTCTTCAGTATATGCCTGTTGGCATTTTGTTAAGTGAACAAAAGACAATTTTTCATTAGGGCTTACAGATCTAGGTTGGCTCAAGCAGAATTGGCTATGTTAGAATCCCCTCGATTACTATAAGGAGATAAATTCCAAAGAATGGCCTGCCCCTGAGATTACTTGGCTGTTTAAGACTCTTGAGAGTAAGGATTCTTGTCTGAAAGATCACTCCATTATGTTGCCCTATTAAAAACTAGACCAATAGGCTATTCTTCGTGAATCTTTTAAAAAAAATTCCTTGAACTTTAATTTTAGAATCTAGAGGGTAAAAGGAGAGGAGGACATTACTCTCTTCCCAATTTGCCCTTCTCAGAAGAAGATCTCAAAGAAGCAGATGGAGATTTTATGCTCTTGTCCAAATGTCCTAAAAAGGGAATTCATGGGCAATGCCACTTTTGGTTCTTTTCCTCTTTGTTAGAGGAATGGTAATATTCTAGGCATCACAATTCTAAAATCTAGCTTCCAGTACAGTAAAGGGAGATTTCTTGGGTAGTGCCAGACTTTAACTTGACATTAAATATGTCAAAGCTTTGGAAATCTGAGCACCTAGAGCAGACCTGCACAGCCTGAGGTGAGATGCTTACAGCCCTCAGGCCACTTGCAGCTTGCCAAGGAATTTCAGTGTCCTGCAAAAAAAGTAGAGGAAAACATCCATTGTATGTAAATGAAATCCTTTTGCCTGGCAAGCAGCCTGAGAGCCATAAGCAGTCCACTGCCACAGGTTGTGAAGTCCTGGTCTAGAAAAAGAAAGGGATTTCTGGAGCAGCAAGACCCTTGGAGAAAGTAAATTGATTGCCTTCATTGGCCCTATAACTTTAATATCATCAATAGTATTAAAACCATGAAACAAAGGAGCAAAAAACTGAGAACTTGCCATCCTTGTTGATTGCAGTTAGTTTTTAGACAACAAAGAATTCATTAGGAGGCCCAAAGTATATTGGCTGTATATAAATAGTCCAAACCACAGAATGGCACTAAAAGTCTAGATGCAATTGTGTTGCATATAACCTTGTGGTATGGTATAAATTCTAGAACAGTTGCCTAAACTTCAACAGAGCAGCCTAACACAAAATCAGAAAACCTACTCTTTTATGAACTGGGAATACTAGGCAGAAGAAACAGCCTGGAAAAGCTATATTTTCTTCAATTAAAAAACATATTTTAAGGGGGAAAGTGGAAATCATAGGATTCAAAGCTGATCACTGTCAAAGATAAGGTTAGAAGTCATCTAGGAGGAGAGCAGTACAAAATAGACCTGTATTTTACATACACACACACATACATGTACACACACACATAAAGAAGGCTACTGGGTACTGCTAGTACCCAAGTATTAGTGTTGTTGTGGAACATCAGGGAGATAATGTAAAATAGGGCACTTTACAAATATGAGGACCATATGATTTTCAGTCACTAGTGAAAAGGGAACAGACATGCATTAAGCACCTACTACATACCAGGCACTGTACTAAACATTTTACAGATGTTATTTCATTTATCCTTTCATCAATCCTGGAAAGTAAGTGCTATTATTATCTCCATATTATAGTCAAAGAAACTGAGGCAGAAAGAGGCAAAGTGATTTGCCCAGTATTACAAAGCTAGTAAATATCTGAGGCTAGATTAGAACTCCGATCTTTTTTATCACAGACTCAGTACACCAAGCACTGTATCCCTTACCTAGAATCATATTTGTATTCATATTCATATTTGTGGTCATTACCATGGTAGCAGCAGCAGCAGCACCAGCAAAGTGGTATAGCGCTAATAACACAGACCTGGAGTCAGGAAGACCTAAGTTCAATCCACAGTCAGACACTTAAAAGCTATAGAACACTGTGCAGGCCACTTTGCCCCTGTTTATTTTAATTTTCTCATCTGTGAAATGGAGAAAAGAATAGCACCTACAGCCTAGGCTTATTCCCTCAGAATAACGATATAAATGATATAATAATTATAAAGTAGTAGGTACTATATGGATGCTAGCTATGATTAGGAGTAATTGTCTACAGAACAGCTATTTGAACCCAGGTCTTCTAGTTTTGTTTACTGTCACTTAAAGAATATTCTAAAATGTCATATGGTGTTTCATCCTGTTACACACATCTATATATCACTACAAGTGAAAATGTGAGTGTGAGACAATTGTTCAATTTTGAAAAAAAAAATTCTTCCCAAATAAGTTTAGAAAATTGCTAATTAAAGTCAGATTAGAAAAAAGCCACCCACCACAGCACCCCCATCACCTCTACTGGTTTTTAACCCAAGAAAATAGCTTTCTATCTTTATTTTTTTTTTAAAAAGAGAAGCAACAGTTTCCAGCAAAGAAAAACGATATTGAAATCACTAAAGGAAAAAAATATTCCTCTATAATTTTCTTCCCTTGTTATGATCCTAGATTTCTTATTTTGCAGTAATTTGATATACATTTATGTGGCAGAAAACATGAATGATTTAGTCTTCAATATGCTTGTTTTGGCTTGTTTTCTATCTCTCACTATTGAAAGATTTAAGGAAGCAATTTCAACAGGAAATTTTAAAAAATATCTTTGGAAAATGGAATGATTGTTTTTATAATCTGATTTTTCAGTTCTCTCCGAGTTACTTCAGGGTCATCAAGAAAATAATTATCAGAGAAAATCTTTCCATAAGTCAGCTTTAACAACCATGAACAAAGGACTTCATGTGGGCCCCGGAAAGGATACAAAGACATGATCCATATTCTCATGGACTTCATAATCTACTAGAAGGATACAACATATACACAAACTGTGAGAAAGTAATAGAAGAGGAATGGATGAAATAGTAATCAAATATTTTCTATGTGAATTTTGAGGGGAGACTTTTCATTATTGACCAAGAAGACAAAGACTTTCTGGAGCAGATGTCATTGGATATGGAACTTAAAGGACTTAAGCAGCCAGGTTCTAGATATAGGAAAGAGTATAAAAAAGGGCACATAAATGCACAGTGTAATATATGTGTGTATACATATCCATATGTACATATGTGTATGTGTGTGTGCATATGTGTGTATGTGTGTATGTGTGTGTGTATACATATATATAAAACACTTCTAGTAATCCAGCCCGACAAGGGCAAAGCACAGACAAAAGAGTATGAGATAAGAATAATAAGTACATTTTGCTGGGCCTTAGAAACAGCCGAAAGAGGTTTAATATTATTCAGTAAGCAGTTGGGAGCCATTGACTGCTTTTGAGTCAAGGAATAATGAAGGCAGATCTTGAAGGTTAACCTGAAAATAATGAGAGTAGACTTCAGTGAAGATAGTATGCAAATATTTATTCAAATAGTGACTGATTTCTTCCCCTTCCCTCTGCTTTTACTTTGCTCACATTTGAGCAGTTACAATAGCCCCATTTTGATGGGCGTACATACTCCACTACTTTCCCTCCAACCAAAAAATGGCAAAAAAAATCACCATGTTAAGAGTGTCCCTGTTATTGAAGCAGGTAATAATTTTGACATTAAATATATATGATCAAGGTAGAAAATCGAACATTTAGCATATTGTTTCAGTAGGCAATTACATAGTCACACAATGATATTTCAAAATTTATTATAGAAATCAGATGTCATCTAAACCAACCAACAATTAATACACCTACAAATTAATACCAATTAAAATACCTCTACAATATGTCTGAGAAGGATCCTTTGAGCTTTGTATAAAGACATCTAATGATAAGAGATCACCGCCTCAATATGTAGTCTATCTTACTTTGGACAGCTCTAATTCTTAGTCTAATTTTCTTTATATTGAGATTTAATTGGTCTTTCTTCAACTTCATATCTGTGCCTCAAATTCTGATTTCTGGAATCAAATAGAATAAACCTATGTCTTCTTCCACAAATATTTGAAAAAAAATATCAGGCTCTTTCTACCACTCTAGTCTTCTCTTCTCCATGGTAAACATCCAATTTCTTGGCTTCTGATGTCTTCTCATCTGTTTACCATCTTGATTCTTGTCTTTGAGACATACTGCCATTTCTATATCTCCTTCCTAAAATTTGGTATTGTCTTGAACTAAACATAATACTTAAGATAGCACAAAATATAGCAAAAGCATCTCTCTAAGCAGTTATCCACAAAAGAGGCTGACTAGCCATATCTCTCCTGTTCCTGTATTTCTACAGTCAGTTGAGGGGCTGAAGTAAAGGACTTTATATTTATTTACATTTCACAGCTCACTAATGTGGATAACCCATCATTATCAGATAAAAAAATTTACCTATTTTCCAGCATCCTGTGTGATAAACTCACATAATCAGATTTTCAAAACAGGTAATTTAGGAGTGATTCTAATAACTACCAAAGGATACATAGACTTCTAAGTACTATGGATTTTTCCCTACTGCTTGTAAAATTTTGCTTATTAAAATTCAATTCAAAGAATCAGTATTAAGCATCTTCTAAGTGAAAAGGACTGTGATAAATACTGGGAATATGTTAAAGATCTGTGATTTTATAACTGTAATTCATTTGTCACTTAGTAGGTAAAGTATAGAAATTTTTCTGAGGCAAGTGATTTCCTTTAGACACACAGATAGTAAATGACAAAGAATTTGAACTTGTCTTCTATTAATTCTAAGTCTATTAGTATCCAACACATCATCAGTTTCCAAATGGAAGGCAGAGCCATGTGGAAGGCCTTGACCTTGTAACAATGAGACCATGGCCTGAAACATCTCAATCACTATTGATTAGAGAAATGCAAATTAAAACAGCTCTGAGTTACCACCTCACACTTATCAGCTTGGCTAATATGATAGAAAACTTAAATGATAAATGTTGGAGAAGATGTGGGAAAATAGGAACACCGATGCATTGTTGGTGGAGTTGTGAACTCATCCAACCATTCTGGAGAACAATTTGTAACTATGCCACTTATATGAACTGATGCTAAGTGAAGTGAGCAGAACCAGGAGAACACTGTACACAGCAACAGTAACATTGTGCTGTGATTAACTATGATAGACTTAGCTCTTCTCAGCAATTCGGTGATCCAAGACAATTCCAAAAGACCCAGGATAGAAAATGCTTACCACATCCAAAGAAAGAACTATGGAGTCTGCATGCAGATTGAAGTATACTATTTTCACTTTTGTTTGTTTTTTTTCGGTTTTGTTTTTTCTTTCTTGTGGTTTTTCCCTTTTGATCTGATTCTTCTTTCACAACATGACAAATGTGGAAATATGTTTAACATGATTGTACACATATGACCTAAATCATATTGCTTGCTCTCTTGGAGAGGGAGGCACAGAAGGGAGGGAGGAGAAAAATTTGGAATTCAAAATTTTACAAAAAAATTTATTTTGAAAATGATATTACATGTAATTGGACAAAATAAAATAAGATTTAGGAAAAATGAAAAAATTAAAATTGGGCAAGCAGAAGCTAATGATTCCAAGAGATATCAAGAAATAATAAAACAAATCAAAAGAATGAAAAGATAGAAGAAAATGTGAAATATCTCATCAGAAAAACAACTTACTTAGAAAATAAACTGAAGAGACCATTTAAAAATTATTGGACTGCCTACAAGTCCTGATCAAAAAAGAGCCTAGATACCCTATTTCAAGAAAATATAAAGGAAAATTGCTCCAAAATATTTCAGATCCAAAAGGTAAAAAAGTAAAATAGAAATTGAAAAAAATCCACTGATCACCTCTAGAAGGAGAAGTTAAAATTAAAACTCCCATGAATAGTATACCCAAATTGCAGAGTTCCAGGTCAAGGAGAAAATATTGTAAATGGACAGATAGAAATAATTCACATATGTTGCCACAGTCAGAATCACACAAGATTTAGCAGTTACCATGTTAAGACACCAGAGGACTTAAAAATGTCATTCCAGAAGGCAAAGGAGCTAAAATTGCAATCAAGAATAACCTCTGCAGTAAAAATGAGTATAATTCTTCAGGGTGAAAATGCATGTTTAATGAAGTGGAGAAGTTCCCAACATTATTTTTGTTTGTTTGTTTGTTCTTGAGCAGGGCAATTGGGGTTAAGCGACTTGCCCAAGGTTACACAGCTAGTACTGTGTCAAGTGTCTGAGGCTGGATTTGAACTCAGGGCCTCCTGACTCCAGGGCCAGTGCTCTACTCACTGCACCACCTAGCTGCTCCACTTCCCAATATTCTTGATGAAAAAAAAACAGAGCTGAATAGAAAATCTGACATTAGAACACAAGACTCAAGGGAAACATAAAAGGTAAATATGAAAGAGTAATCATAAGAGACTCAATAAAGTTGAACTGTTTAAAATTCTGTATGGGAAGAAAACTTTTCTAATTATTAAGAACTTTATCAGTATTAGGGCAGTTAAAAGTAGTTTACACAGAGTGCATGAGTGTGAGTTAATATTGGAATGATCTCAGAAAAATGGTCTTTCGAAAGAGGAATATGCCAAGAGAAGGAAGAAGAAAGAGGAAGAATGTGGAAAGCACATAAAAATAAGTGCCATCCCCAACTGATAAATGGTCAAAGAATAAAAACAAGCAATTTTTGGAAGAAAAAATCATATCTGTCTATAATCATTTGAAAACAATGTTCTAGATCACTCTTGATTAGAGAAATGCAAATTAAAACAACTCTGACATACTACCTCACACCTATCAGAAACAACAAATGCTGAAGGGGATATAGCAAAATAGGTACAGTGATTAACTATTGGTAGAGTAGAGAAGTGGTGCAACCATTCTGGAGAACAATTTGGAATTCTGCCCAAAAGGGTATTATATTGTGAATATCCTTTGTCCCAGCATTAACACTACTAAATCCCCCTTTTTTCGTCTTCCTCGGCCGCTTGGCAGTTGCATGACCTCTC
>JAQQSZ010020510.1:0-10125 GCA_028646595.1 Phalanger gymnotis
CTAACCCTGACAGACTTCGTTCTTCTCAGCAACACAATATGCAGAGACAGCTCCAAAGGACTCACGATGGAGAGTGCTATCTACATCCAGAGAAAGAACTATGAAGTATGAATGCAAATTGAGGCACACTTCATGCTCACCTTTTTCTCCCCCCTCCCTTTTTTTTCTTCTCTTTTGTATTTGTTGTTGGATTGTGTTTTTTTTTTTAGTTCTGTTTCTTCTTTCTCATGATTCATTCCATTGGTCATAATTCTTCTCCACAACTTGACTAATGTGTAAATTAATTCAATGCCAAGTTATACATGGAAGTTTTATGGGATTCCATGCCTTCTTGGGGAGGAAGCGGGGGAAGGAGGGAAGAAAATCTGGAACTCAAAATTATGTAGAACTGTTTGTTGCAAACTAAAAATAAAAAAAATTAAAAAAGTAATAAATCTAGAGCTGAAAGGGACTCAGAGACCACTGAGTTCAACCTTCTCATTTTATGGCTGAAACCCATGCAAATGAACTGGCTTGCCCCATTGTCATATGAGTATTAAGCATAAGAGATGACACTGGAACTCAGATCCTTCTGACTCCAAGTCTGGTGCCCTGTCTGTTACATCAACACTGCCTCTCCTTCTTTGTCATAGGTCATAGCTTACTCACACCCATCACAATCTCCGCATTGTCCTCTGGGTGATGTTCCTCTTGTTATTCAGTCATTTTCAGTCATATCTGACTCTTTGTGACCCCGTTTGGGGTTTTCTTGGCAAAGATACTGGAGCAGTTTGCCATTTTCTTTTCCTGCTCATTTTGCAGATGGGGAAACTGAATAATCAGAGGCTAAGTGCCTTGCTCAAGATCACATAGCCAGTAAGTGTCTGAGGCCAGACTCGAACACAGAAAGAAGAGTCTTCCTGATTGCAGGCCCCATTGGATCCTCATAACAACCCTGGGGGGTAGATGCTATTGTTATCCTCATTTTACAGATGAGGCAACTGAGGGACAGATAGGTTAAGTGACTTGCTCAGGGTCACATAGCTAGGAAGCTTCTGAAGCAGGATCCCAGCTCAGGCTGATCTTCCTGACATCATGATGGTGGATCCAGTCCTGATGGCACTGTACCAAGTAGCTATTTCCAGTAATCATCAGTTATCTGGATCAGAACAAAAAAAAATGCAATTGTGGGACTTGGAATAATCAAGCTGGTTTGATCAGAGTCAAGAACTAGAAGAAAAAAGGATTAAAAGAAATTAAAGGTAGTTTAAATGGACAGAAGAAAGTCCTAAAACTAGGTGGCACAATGCATAGACTGCAGGGCCTGGAGTCAGGAAGGCTTGAGTTCAAATGTGACTCAGACACTTACTAGCTCTATGACCCTAGATAAGTCGCTTAACCCTGTTTGTCTCAGTTGCTCACCTGTCAAATGAGCTGAAGAAGGAAATGGAAAACCACTGAAGTATCTTTGCCAAGATAACCCCAAATAGCGTCATGAAGCTTTGACTGGAAAATGACTTAACAACCACAACATTGTGGCATCTGCCAGATATATCATAATGGAAAGATGAAGTGAGCAGCATTGATAATGAGTTTCTTTGTTCACATACAGGTTGATTTTATTCAAGTGGCTAAATGCGATATTTAGGCGTATGTCCAAGTTCTAGTAAACATGTTTTCAGGACAACTGGAGCTTGCCCTGCTGCTAAAGCAGACTCCAACGCAGTTACAAAGACATTATAGAATTGTATTTAATATTAATGTGGATTTGATGTTCTTAACTGACTTCTACAAAGACCTTAGTGTCATAAGATAATTTCTGCTTTTTCTTCCCATAATTTACTTAAGATGAACATATCATGTGACTAAGGAGAGTGTGTGAAATCAAGCTGAGACAGCTATGGCCCTGGCGTTAACTGATTATTATTTCCTGTTCTACTGATCTGAAAATTCAAGCTGGAGATATTAGTCATAGTTCTGATGTTAACCTATTGGCGTTCTCTCTTGCCTGATAGACATCTTTCCTTTCTCCCATCTGTTCTTCGATGTGTAAATCATTACCTTTCTTTTCTGCTTTCCCTAAAATTCCATTGTACCCATCCTGCTTATGAAACCAAAATCTATAAAGTTGCTGAAACTAAAGGAAAAAACCTCAAAATAAAAAACACCCTCCCCCACCAAAAGCCAAGTAATTAGATCCTGCTTTAACCACCAAAATGGTTGCTGCTGAAAGCTAAGAGTGCTAATCCAGAAAAACTTTTCTTCCAGGGGAACTGTGTGTGTTTGTGTGTGTATGTGTGTGTGTGTGTGTGTGTGTGTGTGTGTGTGTGTGTGTTATTCGCTCCTTGGACAGTCTGGTGAAGCCTGTGGACCCCTTCTCAGAAAAGTGTTTTATTGTCTACATTCATAATTGAAGGAAATGCTAGACTGTAGTTACAAGTTATGGAAAAATAAAGACGTAATTGTTTTCCTCATCCACCTTCATGAACTCCCTGAAATTTATACCTAGCCAGGTCTTCAGGTGGATCTCAGGTTAAGAACTCTTGATCTAGGATAAAGCTAACACTGCAGCTTCAGTATAAAATGTACCTGAAGGCCTAGAGACTACTCTCTGAGACAAGTAGAAAAAGCTACAGGAGCCAAATGGAATCTGCTTTGGGTAATTGCGTTGGGAGAACTGTGTGTGTCATTTTGATCAGGTTCCAGTCTTCATGACCCCATCTGGGGTTTTCTTGGCAGAGATACTGGAGTGATTTGCCATTTCCTTCTCCAGGTCATTTTATAGATGAGGAAACTGAGGCAAAAAGGGTTAAGTGACTTGCCTAGGATCCAGATTTGAACTCAGGAGGATGAGTTTTCCTGACTTCAGCCTTGGCACTCTGTCCACTCTGCCTCCTAGTAACCACATGGGAGAACTACACATTATTTTCACTGGAAAAAGAATCCTCTTCTCATTAATGAATGAGATTATCAAAGAAGCTGAGAGATTCCAATGGGATAGAGCACCTTCTGAGGTGAAATATTGCTTGCATGACAAGCAGTGGGCCATATATGAAGACCTTGGTCATCAGTGATGGCCTGATTTGGGAATGAACCTCTTCTTACCTGTGGCCATGAACTTATGTCTGGAGGTTCTCAGGTTGGGAATGAAGTCACCCACAATGCACCTTCCATGTCTGCAGTCCTGTTAAGGAGGACAGAGCCCTGACCCAGGATCCTGGGAAGAATGTCAGTGGGATTGAATAGTCAGTCCTTCATGACATGTGGGAGACTGAGCCCACAGGAGAACCTAATTGATTCACGTAAGCTTCTTGAATGATATCAGAGATACAACTCAGAGTGGGAAACCAATGGACTTTCTCACCTTTACAAATGTAAGCACTGCCGTTTAAAATACGTTTTATTACTGAAAGGGGGGAAGAAAAATGACATTTGTTAAAGAAAAGCAGCCAGAGACAGTTATGAAGACCTGAAAGAAAACTATCAGTTCAAATAAATGTATTTAGAGGACCTGATTCAACACAGCTCAAAGGCACAAAGGTAAGGATGGCTGCAGTGCATTGTGGTCCAGCAAGTCACCTGCATGTAACTTTTTAAAAAGGTGTTCTGAAGGACATAGCTGAGAATTAGGAGTCAAAGAGCCCTTTAGGGACTATGGGAAAGCTCTCTGTCTTTCTCCGTCTCTTATAGAATTCTGAACTTTGAGTTTTTTAACCTGTGGTAGAGGCAGGAAGCCGTGATATGAGGCATTCTAAGCCATAGGAGAGGAGATGGTAAGAAGCCAGAGACCAGAAGAATAAACAAACTCACCTGCTGCTTGTGAGAAATGGTGGGAGCAGTTTTGTTTCCACAGAATTGGAAATATCTCCCCCCTCTCCCCCTAGCTTTAGCAGAATGTAAGTTAGGTGGCTGATTAGAACCAATTCTAATCAGAGCTGTGATCTAGCAGAGACCAGGCTTCTCATCAGGTGAAAGGTTAGAGGCTTGTACTTATGCTTAAGGAATTGTTTGAGGGAGGCATGATATGGGCAGTTCAGGGGGTTGCATCTGGCCAATGAAGAGCCAGGTGGGAGATTCGAATTAGGAGCCAATAAAAAGACTGGCATTTGTCTGAATCCCTTGTACTCTCCTCACTCTGTTCAGAAGATGTACCCATTTATTCAGGAGGAATAAATGTAAGATATAATTAAAACCTTCTTAGCCTTCCAACGAGTGTTGTTTATTCCTAGACAATTTAAGTATGTTTCTAGTAACTGGGGTCTGTCTGGGATTTGAAAACATCTCGAGCAAAAAGTGCTGGAGGACGAGAAAGATGCGTCCCATTAATTTTAAATGGTTTTTGTGCTTCCACACTTTTGCTCGCAGACTGTTAAGAATCTCAGGACCAGATTAATTAAAATGGCCAAGAAGGAAAGGAGTGAATTCCCCTGGGAAAGAAGGAGTGGATTCTCCTGGAAATAAGGAGTGTATTCTCCTGGAAAAAGGGTAGATTCTCCTGGGAAATGAGGAGTGGATTCTCCTGACACAGGTATTCTCCTAGAAAGCCCATTAGGAGGGTGAATGGGGAATAAAGTAAGGTGCCAGAAGGTATAGATTCTCCTTGGACAGGAGTATATTCCCTTGGGAAATATTCCAGCATGTTATAGGTGCTGGGGTAGAGGAAGAGATCTTGAAGGGATCTCTGGGAAGGATATCCTTTTGACATTGGCTAAAAAAGTCAGAGTAAATTACAACTCTGAATTTGCTTTTGACCAGTCTGAATTCAAATTCTAAATTGGTTTCTAAATTGCTTTTTTTTAATGCACGCTGTCTTGTAAATGTTTTGTCTAATGTCTTGTCTGTATGTTTGAGAAAAGTTTCATGGTTTGGCATGAGAAATTTCTAATGTCTGTAATTAGGGAAAAAGAACATTGGGAAAGAACTCCTGTTTTAGGCTTTCAGTGAGAGATTGAGATTCTGTTTGGTTCCAGCACTGGCCAAGTTGGAATAGCAGACTAGAAACTGAACTGTGAAAAGCCAGCTGTTTTTAGAGCTTTTAGCTTTTAGAACTGGTAAGGGATCAGAGCCAAAGCAGTCCAGGGGAAGTGAGGGCTGATAGGGACAGGAAAGCTGAGGGTTTCTGAATTAAGGTTTAATTAGATCCTAAAGGTTAAAAATCTGTGTGTTTGCATTGATTCAGTGGATCTGACATGAAGCAAAGTGTTATAAAACTGCAAAAGTTAAGGAGGTCTTCTGTATCATGGTGGGATGATTGCTTTGGGGGTTCACTGGTCTGTTTAGAATGGGATTAAATTGTTACACATTTAACTTTAAGTTTTAAGGTAAAAGCAGCTGGAGAAGCTTGGTGATTATAACTTTTTTCATTTATTTTAAGTATTTGAGGTAATTTGGGTCAAGATTAGGAAAGAAAGAGATTGAAATTGGAGTGACAATAGGGAGGATAAAATAGAAGGAAAAGGGATTGGGGGTGTGTGTGTGGAAGAGCAGCTAAGTCCAGGCGGGTCTGGGTCCATGTACTCTTAGCCACCCTCTCCCCCACCCTCCTTTAAGAAGACTGGGTATGTCAATCAGGGGCTTGAAACTAAAGAATTTGTAGCCTGATTGGAAAATGGGGCTGATTAGTTAGTAATTAGAGGCTTTATTGAATCTGAATATTGACTATAGTAAAGATGTTGATTTGTATAACTATTAAACTTTGTCTGTATAAGGTATAATTGAATTTTGTTTCCACAGACATTGTATGGAATTATGATTTGAAGCCATATACTGGTGGCTGGGGGTAGGAAATAAAAACAACTGCCTTCCTAAGTGGCTGAGGAAGCTTGACTCCCAAAAATCAGCATATCTGAAGGATTAGGTCCTTTGTTCTAAGAAAGGCCTCTGGTATCTCAAAGGGCTGCCAGGTCAAAGGTAATTCACCTAGGGATGAGATCTTTATGGATATTCCTGGACTCCTAGTCCATTCTCTTTAGCAATTGAAGGAGATCCTTTCCTATGCTATCTGAGGCAGACCGGAGGAGAAACTAAAAATATTTTAGCTTGGTCTTTTTGCTTGGAAGGGAAGTGGCCCACCTCCTTCAAATTCCTTAGGCCTTTGGTTAATTCAAGAATTGGAGTCAGGAATTGGAATGCCTAAGGTGGGGTTTGGTGAAAGCTGACGAATGAGGGTCAGGGCACCAACTTCAAATCTGGATGAATTATGAAGGCAAGTAACGATATGGAATAAAAATCTTTTTTTTTCTAAATTCACTCATGGCCAGGCAAATATTCCTAAAACCTAGGCCAGAGGCAACAGTTAGCTCAAAAGAAGAGCTGTTCAGTGCTGAGGAATATACAGCTAAATAAAATGTATTTAAGGGAACATATAGACACCAAAAGTAATAGGATTAATTATTTCTATATGTGATAATCTGGAAATGTAATCTTATTAGGTCATCTTATTTCTAAATTGTATTTTTAGAGTTCTCTTAGGTTGTAAAATTTGAGAGACCATTGTTAGGTAGAAATGTGTTAAAAGCAATTTTAATCTGCTTTTTTGTTACATATGAATTGATCTTTTAAAAAGGGTGTGATAAAAATGTAATAGTCTGGAACTGTTATATTTGGTTATAAACAAGTAATATTTCAGCAGATTTTTCCTTTAGAAATCTTGGCTATTTATGAAAATGTATACAGTAGTTCAGGGTGTTAATCTCCACGTATTGGTAATGAGATGAATGACTTCCTGTGTAAGGAGACTTACAAATGTATTCACTTAGATTGAAGATGAGTAGTTTCAAGTTTTAAATACATAAAAATGTTTAAGGCATTATTACATTTGTGTGGTTTAAATGTTGTTAAGAATTGTATTGTCAAAGAAAAATGATGAATGGTTTAAAAACCTGTTATTGAATTATTGCTGAAATTACAAACTTCCAAGTTTTGGTCTTTCAGTTGAAATTTCAGTTGAAATTGTTTTGAACTTAATCGTTATAATACTTTGAGAATTTATGAAAAGCAGTTCCTCATATAATCTAGATGTTGTTAGATTAAAAATTGTACTCAATCAAGAATTGAGGCTGTTAACTAAAACAAAGATTTCATTTGGAACCATCTAGTCATAAATTCTTATCAACCCTGTGTGAAGTCTTGAATTTTATGAATCTTTAAGAAGATAGGGTAGACTCAGGATGGTGGGAGAGATAGGAATTTTTTTTTTTTGGAAGCAGACTTTGGGATGCCTTCAGTTAAAAAGATGAGACTGCTTTGAAACACCACCCTTACTGGTCTTGTTCCCTGCCCCCCACTTCCCTTCCCCTTAGTCTAGATAAGAAGAGAGAGCTTCACATTTTTCAACTTGGTAGAAGGGAAGGAGGGGTGAGGGGCAGCAGTTACTGGGATTTACATTTTACTGAAAGAGGGAGAACAGCAGGGGTCAGAAACCAGCCAACCCCCAAACCTGGCTTTTAAAAGTCAGCAGAACTGATTTCTGTTGGTTTTCAGGATAAGATTAGATTTTGAGAAGTGGGTCCAGGTAAAGTTTTGATTAGTGAAACTTGCCATTTGATGTAAAAGAACCAACCCTCTGGGGGAGATGATATGATGCTGCCTTTTTTTTAATGGCAGGTTTCTCTAATAAAAGTAAGTAGTTAGTGATTAAAGGAAAGGTATCTGTTAGAATCTGCTACTATTATGAAGTGAAGTTGTGGTACCCGAAGACTTGGAAGGTTTTATGGGGGAAAATGGAAAATTTGATTAATGCAAATATATGAAATCTTGCTGTTTTTAATCAAATGATTGGGTAAATTGTTACTCTTGTATAGTCATGTGAAAGATAACATTCTTTCTAAATATTAATGGGAATAATTAGATAAAGCAGAAAAAGAAGTTTGTGAAATAAAGATACAAATATAATGTTGAATCATTATCCATAGACTAAGGCTGGGATTTAAAGTTACTGTGTATCTATGTGGAATAAGGTCCTTAAATGTTTCAAAGTGATGTAAAAGGAACTGGGTATTAAGACAAATCATGTAATTAATTACTGGAATTAAATCAGAGACATCTTTAGGTAGGGGAAAAGAATTTTAGTGTAAGTTTCTTAGAGAGAGATAAGTTATAGAATAATTTTGCATTGATGGGAAAAGTTAAATGTGGCTGTTTGGATTTGAATTCATTCCATAGTCTAAAACATAAGATGAAGTTAGTGTTTGAACCTATTATATTTATATGGTTCAATTCTTGAAGTATATCTCCTTCTTTCAGATTGAGCACAGTTAAAGGAGAATAGAAAAACTTGGAAAACTGATTCAAATGTGTCAGAGCAATGACTTATGATCTTAATGGGAAGATTTTATGAATAAAAGTGGAAGTACATGTGAGCTACTTAAGGCTCACTTTAAGGATGTTCCTTAAGCAATGTGAGATTATAGACATATCTTAAACTGATTATTGGACCTTGCTATTCAAAGACTTAATGGGACTGTTAACTGTTTCTGAGTCTAACTCTAGGTGTGAATATCAAGGAAGGCTGTCTCTGCCACTGATCCATGATGCTAGCAGCCCTGTGAGGGGCAAGTATGAACTGCAGGTATAAATTGCAGGTTGAGAGGGCAACTGTTCAGCGTGTGCTGAGGTGGGATTCTCGTGACTTGATTTCTTAACTGAAATCTGGCAGACTTTTGCAGTTTGAGTTTGACACACACAACTTCTGCCTGGAGTTGACATGAAGTTGGGGAAATGTTGTTCCTAATCTCTTAGTTAAGTTAAGTTAAGTCCCTAATCTCTTAGTGGCAAATTTCTATAATCAGAAGGTTTTGTAAGTACAGCAACAAATCTACTAAAATAATTGATTATGGAACATCTTAGGTTATTATAGGACTGGGACTAGTGTATATATATTGTACATATATGTATATATATTTATATAATATATGTATATATATAATATATGCATATATATTATATATACTGTATAAATAATATATATATTATATATATACAATATATGTGTGTGCGTGTGTGTCTGTGTGTGTGTGTATGTTCCTGTATAAGTTTGAGTCTTAATTCTCTGCAATAATATGGAGACGATTAGGTCAAAGGCTTATGAGAATGTTGTTTTGTTATTTGGTTAATATCATGCTTGTCGGGGGGCAGAGCCAAGATGCCAGCTGGAAAGCAGGGACTAGCATGAGCTCCCTGCCAAGTCCTTCCAAAAACCGATAAAATGGTTTTGAACCAATTCTAGAACTACAGAACCCACAGGGTAGCAGAGGGAAGCAGGGCTGTAGCCCAGGACAGCCTGGACAGTCTTGGAGTAATGTCTATCCCTCACGGAGCTGAGAGCAGAGGGGAGTGGAGCTGAGCAGAGCAGAGCCCAGCATGGGTGGTGCAGACCAACTGGACCAGGAGCTGGGTGGAGCGTGCCCTAGCACCCTGAATCAGTGAGATGCAGCAGTTACCAGACTTCTCAACCCACAAACACCAAAGACAACAGAGTAAGTTAGTGGGAAAAGCTGCTGGGGACAAGGAGTTTGCCGTTTGGCCACCACCCCAGGGGCAGCAGAGGTGGGGCAGCTACAGAATTACAGCTTCAGTTGCTTCTGGCCCCAGGCCCACCTGGTGGGAGGAATTAAGTGGCAGATCAGAGCAGCAGTGAAGAGCCTGTTGAAGATCTAAGTCCGGTCCAGGTTGGGGGTTCTTGGGGAAGGAGAAGTGCTGGTGTGGCAGAGCTGGCACATCCCCCCAGGCTTGGAACATAGAACTCTTTAGTCTACAAGCAGTCATACCCCCGCTGAAAAACTTAAGGGTCAAGTAAGTTGTCTGGGAACATGGCCAGACAGCGAAAACACACTCAGATTCAGTCTCAGACCCTGGAATCCTTCTTTGGTGACAAAGAAGACCAAAACATACAGCCAGAAGAAGCCAACAAAGTCAAAGAGCCTACATCAAAAACCTCCAAGAAAAACACGAACTGGTTTCAGGCCATGGAAGAGCTCGAAGAGGATTTGGAAAAGCAAGTTAGAGAAGTAGAGGAAAAATTGGGAAGAGAAATGAGAAGGATGAGAGAAAACTATGAAAAACAAGTTAATGACTTGCTAAAGGAGACCCCAGAAAATACTGAAAAATATACTGAAGAAAACAACACCTTAAAAAATAGACTAACTC
>JAQQSZ010020511.1:0-10125 GCA_028646595.1 Phalanger gymnotis
GGGGGGGGTGGCTGAACTACAAACTCCCTGTCCCCAGCAGCTTTTCCCACTAACCTTCTCTGTTGTCTTTGGTGTTTGTGGGTTGAGAAGTCTGGTAACTGCCACAGCTCACTGATTCAGGGTGCTAGGGCATGCTCCGCCTGGCTTCTGGTCTGGTTGGTCAGCGCCACCCATGCTGGGCTCTGCTCCACTCCGATCTGCTCCCAGCTCCATGCGGGGGACCAACCAGGCTGTCCTGGGCTGGAGCCCTGCTTCCTTCTGCTATTTTGTGGGTTCTGCAGTTCTAGAATTGGTTCAGAGCCATTTTTTATAAGTTTTTGGAGGGACTTGGCAGGGAGCTCACTAGTCCCTGCTTTCCAGCCACCATCTTGGCTCCGCCCCACTCTTGCCTGCTTTATTTACTTAAAGTGTAATAAATCTTTGCTTCCTTGACTTAAAGAATGCTTGGGTCCACGAATTCATTCCAGGCAGCCTTGCCTTGGAAATTTTGGTTTGGGATTTCTACATCCCTCGGTTCATTTCTCCTTTGGTTTGGGATTTCTGCTTCCCTGGGTTCATTTCTCCCTCTACAGAACAATCATGGTAGGAGTGAGTGGTACATGGAATTGGAACCCTACATTTTATGTCTATTTCCCTCCAAAAGCCAGCTAACCTGGGGCAAAGTCATATTCTCATGAGATGAGGGAGTGACACTAATGCTCCCATTGGCCATAAGCCCAAAAATGGAATTAGGCTGAGGGTCAAGTCACTCTTTGTGTCATAAGTGATTCTTTTTATGCCATTACTAGGCAATTCCTCTTCTCTTCTGTGTCACCCATCACCTCTACTGCTATTAACAGTGAAACCTGAAATAGTATCACAGAGGTGGCCAGGACCAGCACCCAGCATTCCAAGAGTCTACTCTCTTACAATTCCACTTCTCTTGTTAATGAGCATCTGGCACTGAGTGCATTACAAAGAAAAAGAAGGAAGTGGAATATTAGGTTTTAAGTGTGCTCCATGCCATCAGCTTCCTTCCATTTGTAAAATGCCACTTTATCAATTTTTATCATCTGAGGAGAAAGACTATCCTTTTATTTATCAACAAGTGCTACAATCCTCTAGAAAAGTAAACTTTTTTTGAAAAAAAGTCTTAGTTTTGATTAAAAAAACATTAATTACTTAAAATATGTTTTCTACTCTCTAGAATCTTCTCTTGCAACAAATAACTACAGATAACCAAATCCAAACACTGACAACTTCTCACAGCAAATGCCTAATTACACACTCCTAGTCCACCATTACTTTACTAAGACCAGTTCTTTTGAAATAGTGGTGTCAAACTAAAACAGAATTTGGGGCCACTAATCCACACATAAGAATCACTGGAAAAGGCATGTATTGACTGAATTTTAAAATGCAATATACTCTATGTCTTACTGTATATTCATTGCTTTTATTAAATATTCCCTAGTTATGTTTTAATCTGGTTTAGGCCACACTCAGGAGTATTGTGGGTCCCATCCAGCATGTGGGCTGTATGTTTGAAGCCTCTGTTTTAAAAGACTGAGCTTCACAAGTCCATATACACCTTCACAATAAGTTAACAATTTGATTAAATTCATCCAACCTTTACAAAACATTTTTATGTGCAGAACAACTGTGTTAACTGCTGAGTGATAAAATTATACTTTTCTTACCTTCTGGGAGTTTGCAATCTAGTTGAGCAGAAAGGAAAAACAATGAAATCTGCATATGAATATATACGTATATATATATGTATATACATACACATATATGTATATTTCAAATGGCAACTTATTTATCTTGTTTATAACTTCGTATACTATGTTAGCTTTTGTGGGGTTAGTCTAAATATGGAGGGATTTGCCATCTTTTCTAGTCTTCATAACCCAAATACAAAGTACTTAGCACATTTTCTGCCCAATTATACATATCCAGGGCATTTGCATAAGTGACTACTAAAAAGATCAGCCAGTTGGACACATTGAATCTTGACTTAAGTATAGTGATGTCATTTTTGTCCCCTTTGAGAATGAAGGACAATGACCAACCTTGAGATGCATCTTTATATGCATCTTTAAACTTCTTGGCTAAGGAAAAATGTATAAAGACTGTAATTTCAGAAAAGAGATCTAGCATTGTAACTAGGTCCCCCTTCTACCACTGCCCTACAGTCCAAAAGTATAATGTCAATACAGAAAGGTCATAAACCTGGGCTAGTTTGGTTGCTCTGTTAAGAATAGTCTTCAGTATCTTTCTAAATATAGTGATCCAGAGACTAAAGTTAACCTTAAGTTATTTTTTTTTTTAGTTTAACTCTTCCATTTCAAATGACCTCCTTTTCTGGGCAGTTATATTTATAGACATTACACTTTATGTATCAGAATCTTTCTTTTTTAGTTTATTTTTTGCATATGTTAAGTTTTAGATAGTAGACACCATATAAATTATACACATATACAACATCATATGCACTCTATACCCTGTCATATATACATACATGCATGAACATGCAATTATACATACTTATATGCATGCACCAGAACTTACACAATATGTACATATGTGCAATGTAACTTTACGATACACATGAACAAACATAGATATAGAAATTTATATATTTGTGTATATGTGTGTATGCATGCCTTATGCATTTTGGGTTCAAACCTATAATTTAACAGCATGGTAAACTCTTGGTGTGGAAATTCCTTCCTTGAATGTAGATCAATAATTTGTCTATAAGATACTCTTACAGAGTTAACTAGGGTACAGAGGTTATGGACCCTGCCCATGGTCACATAGGAAGTTTGCATACATCTAAATTGTGTAAATGTGGATGTATATATACAAAGGACAGGTCATACACATACACCATTTGTAAAAGATAATGTGGCATAGAGACAAATGGCTAGCCCTGAAATCAGAAAGACCTAGGTTCAAGTCTCACACCGTAGACACTTCCAGACTTTGTGAGCCTATGCTGCAAGAAACTCTCTACAACTTTGTGTTAGAGTAGACAGTGAAGAGGGTTTCTAATTTGGGATTTCCCCATGAAATCACACATCTGGACCAACACATATGTATACCCATATACACATATGCACACATATAACGGAAACACTGAGAGAGACTTTAAGGTAATAGTTTCCTAATAATAGAAATTATGCAGAAACTCTACAGAGAACCCTTTTGTACAACCTATGGCCTTTTGATTTATTGGTTGGACTAAAGATTTTCAGAGAAAGCTTCCATTCCCTGCCTGGAATACATTGCAGTCAACGTAATGGTACAATTATATTGCTGAAAAAGTGGAAGCCAAATAGGCACTCAGGGTACAGGGTTCTTTGAAGTGAATTAACTTGGAAAAGCCCATCTGGAAGAAAGCTCACCTAACAAAGAGCAGTCACACTCACCACATCTCTAGGAGCCCATGGGAAGCTGACTTGCTATTTAAGGAGTTAGAACTTAAAGAAACAGTTAGATTTGAAAATGAGGTTAAATAAATGGGATGAAAAACAAAATAAAGATCAGCCCTTATTCTGCAGATGAGAAAGCACAGGCCTGGAGAGGTTAGGATATGTAGCGAATTAGTTGCAGTTCTGGTACCCAAACTCAGTTCTCTTCTCTATTAGCCTACTAATTCTTCCCATAATCACATTGGAGTTAAATGTAACATTCATTGTGTGTTCAGGAATGATTTAAGCAATGTTTTCTTATTAATTGTAAGATTCTTGAGAATACGGATTGTTGTGTTCTTTGCATTTATTTCTATCGCACTGCTATTTCCTGTATCTAGTATTTATGTGCCTGGTACATAGGAGGGCCTTAATAAATGTAGGTTGACTGAGTGGTGAATAAAAACTGAAATATAGTTCAGTGCTACTGACATTACCCTTCAGGCCATTCATTATCCTCCTAGAATCAGATACATCATAGTTATGGTTCTGATTAGGAGGATTAAACACATGTTGCCAATTTTGTGGTTTTGGAAAAATAACTGGAGCCAAATAAGCACTGTAGACTTATCTTCAACCCTGTTTTAGATCCCAAAAAGATAAAAGGGAGATAGCAGAGAGAGACAGACAGACAGAGACAGAGACAGGTAGAGACAGACACAGGGAGACAGATAGACAAAGTAGCATTTACTTTCAAATGCACAGCAATCTCTTATTTCTGCTGAATTTGTACTATTCAAGTCTGTATCATCATTTAGCTTGAGGTCAATCAATATATAAAATAAACATGAAATCTGTAAAAAAAAAAACAGAACAAAACAACCCCAAATCAAAAAAGTCTTCCTTTGCCAAATCACAGCAAGCATCGGGTATACAAATTAGGAGATGTAGAATCTAGTCATTGCTCTGCTATTATGATTTCTAAATTACCTTCTGCTCCACTTCTAATAACAATCTAAGCTACTCACTCCACCTCTCTGGGTCCTACATTCCTTATCATTGAAAAGTGAAGGAGGTGAATTTATGTAATGTCTAAAGTCACTTCAACTGTAATTCTAAATCTTAGGCTTACAAATAGTAGTTATTAAAAGAATCTCTTCAGAATTAATGCATGCTATAGATGCTATGAGATTTCATTTAAGAATATCAAGACACTCTGAGAGTTGTAATTCTAATAACTCTAAATAGAAATGCAAAACTGTGCCCCTAGCGAAACACACAGAACTACTAACCATTCATCATAAAAACCCTCCCTGAACAACTTGAAGTGCTTAAGCTAAAAAATTCAGCACACGTATCAAAGAACTATTTTGTGAAAAGACAGGTACTAAAGGCTGGTAATAGTCCCTCCCCTCAAGGAGGTTGCATGCTACTAGGGGGAAATGGTTTAAGATGGTTTATTTATTTGTATACAGATAAGGATATATGAGGTAATTTGAAGAGAGAACAAATCATTAAGAAAGGTTTCATGGAGAAGGTGACACATGAGCTGACCTCTGATGGAAGTCAGGAATTTTAACAGTTAAGTGGGAAAAGAAAGCCTTCCAGATCATATGGGTTGTTGCAAGAGCATGGAGAAAAGTGATGGAGAATCTAGTTTGGAAAATTCCCCATAGAATTCCCCTCCTTATAGTCATAAAAGAACGTAATTTCAGGTCCCCTCTATTGAAGTTTAACCCTTTCCAGGTTTTTAGGGTGATATTACTACAGGGTAGGAAAAGCCTGTTCAGTCACTGTTCATCATTTTCAGCCTCCCTTTCCAGTCACTGTGGAGGCCTGTGACCTTGCTTGGGATAGCTCTGAAACTTATGTGGTCATTGTAATTTGAAGCTTTTGGTGCTAAATCTCCAAAAATGAGCCTGGAACCCCATCACTGGGGCAAGTTGAAGTCCATGAATCTGCCAATAAATGAATTCTTAGGAGAACAAAAGGGAGTGGAGGCCCAAGGGACAAGAAAGTAGAAGACCATAAATATTCCTTTGATGAAAAGCACTTAGCTCAAGAGAAATCAGGCAGTCAAAAGAATGAAAGAGAAAGTAGAGGTGTCCCAAGTGCTAAACTTTCTCTGAGCACTTTCCGCCCCCATCCCAAGGTCCTGAGGAATATCCCCAATTCCTTTGTCAATCACATTCTCCAAATCAATCTAGGCACTACCCAATACAGTTCCAGACAGTCCAGTGGATCCCAGAAAAGTGGGACTGGTGACTTTGGAGAATAGGTCTTACTGCAGTGACCACTAGAAGTTTCCCTGTAGCAGTGCCCAAATGCCCATCCTTAGCTCCTAAGAGACACAGAGCCCATGCAATACTGGGTATCAAAAAGATCAGTGAGTAGCACCATGTCTGTAGTAGAGGGACACCAGTGTTTCGCCTTTGGAAACAAAGGGGCTGGCATTAAGCTTGTGTGTGTGTTTAAAGATGCCATAAAAAAAATAAAGCACAGTGGTTGAGACAGAAACAATTCGACTAGGGAGGATAAATGAACAACCCTTACAAGAAAAGACCAAAGCCAATAAAAAAGTATTTTGCAGGAAAGGAAATTGAGACAAGATCCCTTGAGGAAATTGTGAAAATACTACAACAAGTTCTGCAAGGCCCCCTGAAATGAAAATGGAACAACTCTGACAAACTCCAGAATAGTTCAGAATAATCAAAGAAGTAAGTGGAAATGTCAAATAAATTAATATAGAACTTAGAGCTCTTGTTATCTATCTATCTATCTATCTATCTATCTATCTATCTATCTATCTATCTATCTATCTATCTATGGTTTACAACCTTCGGTTACACAAGCTTTTAAGTTTTAAATTTTCTCCCCTTCCTCTTCACCCCTCTTTCCCAAGATGGCATGCAATCTGATATAGGCTCTACATTCATATTAAACATGTTTTCACATTGGTCATGAGATAAAGAAGAATTATAAACAATGGAATGAACCACAAGAAAGAACAAACAAAAGAAAGAAGAGAGATAGCAAATTGTCTGTTTCAATCTGCATTCACACTTTAATTCTTTCTCTAGATGTGTATAACATTTTCCATCATGGGTCTTTTGAAGTTGTCCTAGAATCTTGCATTGCTAAGAACATCCAAGTCTATCAAAGTTAGTGTAACAACAATGCTACTTGCTGCTACTGTGGCTGTGTAAGGCCAATAACATCAGCACACAGGAGGGTTGCCAGCACAGGTTCTTTGATCTGCTTAGAAAAGCAACTTTAAGGTGTTAACAATCTTACTTTAATCCATCAGACATATATCAATCACTTAGTTCAAGGGGAAAAGCCAGCACCCTAAACTTCAGAGAAAACACAAACAGAAATTACAAGCAGAAATTATATAAACAGAGCAAAATAACACAAATCAAAAGACAGGCTTCTAGTTACCAGAGAGAAAAGCACCAAAACCTGGGTTTTCCAAAGGCAGGGGCCTCCAAAGGCTACCCAGAGTATCGTCTGGTCAAATCACATGACACTCTTCCAGTGAGTGAGCCCCAAGTAAAATGATAACCTCAGAGTATATATACACTTCTTCAGGGTCAGAGGGCATCACAACCATGGGACTCAAATCCACGTGACCTAGACCTTCCCTCCACTTAAGCAAGTCATCAAAGACTCCCTATTCAATCAAAGACTCTTGATTGAAACAAAGAGAAGACTCAAAGGCACTTGATTGCCTTAGTGCTGAGAAGCACTCCAAAGATGAAAGAAAACAAAAAGTCCCACTTTACTTGTCATTACAGTTAGTCATCCCACAATGTGGCTGTAACTGTATAATATTCTCCTGGTTCTGCTCCCCTCATTCAGCATCAATTCATATGTCTTTCCAGGTTTTTCTGAAGTCTACCTACTCATCACTTCTTCCAGCACAATAGTATTCCATTACATTCCTGTACCACAATTTGTTCAGCCATTCCCCAAGTAACAGACATCCCCTCAATTTCCAATTCTTTGCCACAACAAAAAGAGCTGCTACAGATATTTTTCCATTTGTGTGATCTATTTGAGACACAGCCCTAGAAGTGGCATTGCAAGGTCAAAGGATATGCATATTTAATAGCCCCTTGGAAATAATTCCAAATTGCTCTCCAGAATGGTTGGATGAGTTCACAACTCCAGCAACAATGCATTAGCGTTCCAATTTTCCCACATCTTCACCAGCATTTATAGTTTCCTTGTTTTGTCATGTTAGCCAATCTGATAAGTGTGTTGTGGTACCTAAGAGTTGCTTTGATTTTCATTTCTCTAATCAATAGTGATTAAGAACATTTTTATGTGACTATAGGTATCTTTAATTTCTTCCTCTGAAAACTGCCTGTTCATATCCTTTGACCATTTATCAATTGGTAAATGACTTGTACTCTTATAAATTTGACATAGTTCTCTATACATTTTACAAATGATAGCTTTACCAGAGACACTGGTTATAAAAATTATTTCCCAGTTTTCTGCTTCCCTCCTAATCTTGGTTGCATTGGCTTGGTTTGTACAAAAAAAAATTTCAATTTAATGTAATCAAAATTATCCATTTTGCATTTCATAATGTTCTCTTTCTCTTGTTTGGTCATAAACTCTTCCATTCTTCATAAAACTGACGTGTAAACTATTCCTTGCTCTCCCCATTTGATTGTAGTATCAGCCTTTATATCTAAATCATGTGCCCATTTTGACTCTATTTTGTTATATGGTGCAATATATTGGTTTATGTCCAGTTTCTGCAATATTATTTTCCAGTTTTCCCAGCAGTTTTTGTGAAATAGTGAGTTCTTATCCCAGAAGCTTGGGTTTACCAAACAGTAGTTTACTATGAGCATTGACTACTTTGTCTTATGAACCTAATCTATTCCACTCATCCACCACTATTTGCTAGCCAGTACCAAGTACTTTTGATAACTATTGCTCTATAATACAATTTAAGATCTGGTATGACTAGGCCACCTTCTCTAGCACTTCTTTTCATTAATTCCTTGATATTATGGACCTTTTGTTATTCCAGATGAATTTCGTTGTATTTTTTCTAGCTCTAAAAAATAATTTTTCTGGTAGTTTGATTGGAATGGCACTGAATAGGTAAACTAATTTAGGTATAATTGTCATTTTTATTATATTAGCTTGGCCTACCCATGAGCAGCTGATGTTTTTCCAGTTATTTAGATCTGACTTTATTTGTGTGAAAAGTGCTTTGTAATTGTGTTCATATAGTTCCTGGGTTTGTTTTAGCAGGTTTTATAATGTCTACGATAACTTTAAATGGAATTTCTCTTTCTATCTCGTGCTGTTGGGCTTTGTTAGTAATATATTGAAATGCCTTTGATTTATGTGGGTTCATTTTATGTCCTGCCACTCTGCTAAAGTTATTTTTTTATTTCAAGTAGTTTTTACTTGATTCTCTAAGATTCTCTCAGTATATCATCATATCATCTGCAAAGAGTGGTAACTTTGTTTATTCTTCACCTATTCTAATTCCTTCAATTTTGTTTTCTTCTAGTACCATATTGAATAACAGTGGTGATAATGGACATCCTTGTTTTACCCCCAATCTTATTGGAAATACTACTAGCTTATCCCCATTACATATAATATTTGATACCTACATTAGATAGATGCTACTTATCATTTTAAGGAAGACTCCATTTATTCCTGTGCTCTCTAGTGTTTCTTTTTTAATAGGAATGGGTGTCGTATTTTGTCAAAATCTTTTTCTCCATCTATTGAGATAATTATATGCTTTCTATTAGTGTTGTTGTTATGATCAATTATACTGATAGTTTTCCTAATATTGAACCAGCCCTGCATTCTTGGTATAAATCTTACCTGGTCATATTATTCTTGTGATAAGTAGCCATAATCTTTTTGCTAATATTGTATTTACAATTTTGGCATCTATATTCATTAGGGAAATTGGCCTAAAATTTTCTTTCTCTGTTTTGGCTCTTCCTGCTTTAGACATAAATACCATATTTGTATCATAAAAAGAATTTGGTAGGACTTGCCTATTTTCCTAAACGGTCTATATAGTTTTGGAATTAATTGTTCTTTAAATGTTTGATAGAATTTGCTTGTAAATCCATCTGGCCCTGGAGGCTTTTTTCTTAGGGAGTTCACTGATGGCTTGTTTAATTTCTTTTTCTGAGATGGGGTTATTTAAGTATTTTACTTCCTCTTCTGTTAATCTCAGCAATTTATATTTTTGTAAATATTCATCCATTTCACTAAGATTGTCAAATTTATAGACATATATTTGGGAAAAATAGTTCCTAATGATTGCTTTAATTTCCTTTTCATTGGTGGTGAATATACCCTTTTCATTTTTGATACTGGTAATTTGGTTTTCTTTTTTTAAATCAAATTAACTATAAAGTTTATTTATTTCATTGGTTTTTTCATAAAACCTGATCTTAATTTTATTTATTAGTTCAATAGTTTTCTTAATTTCAATATTATTAATATTTCCTTTGGTTTTGAGTATTTCTAATTTGGTACTTAATTGAGGATTTTAATTTGTTCTTTTTCTAGCTTTTTAATTGCATGCCCAATTAATTGATCACCTCTTTCTCTATTTTATTCACATAAGCATTTAGAGATATAAAACTTCCCCTAAGAACTGCTTTTGTTGTATCTCATAAGTTTTGGTATGTTGTCTTATTATTGTAATTGTCTTAGACGAAGTTAT
>JAQQSZ010020512.1:0-10125 GCA_028646595.1 Phalanger gymnotis
GTTTTCATCAGTATACTTTTCAGTATTTTTTTGGGTCTCCTTTAGTAAGTCATTGACTTGTTTTTCATGTTTTTCTCTCATTCTTCTCATTTCTTTTCCCAATTTTTCCTCTACTTCTCTAACTTTCTTTTCCAAATCCTTTTTGAGCTCTTCCACGGCCTGAGACCAGTTCATGTTTTTCTTGGAGGCTTTTGTTGTAGGCTCTTTGTTAATTTCTTCTGACTGTATGTTTTGGTCTTCTTTGTCACCAAAGAAAGATTCCAGAGTCTGAGACTGAATCTGGGTGGGTTTTTGCTGCCTGGCCATGTTTCCAGCCCACTTATTTGACCCTTGAGTTTTTCAGCGGGGTATGACTGCTTATAGAGTACAGAGTTCTATGTTCCAAGCTTGGGGGGATGTGCCAGCTCTGCCACACCAGCACTCTTACTTCCCCAAGAACCTCCAACCCAGATTGGACTTAGATCTTCACCAGGCTGTACACTCTTGCTCAGATCTGCCACTTAATTCCTCCCACTAGGTGGGCCTGGGGCCAGAAGCAACTGTAGCTGTAGTTTTGTAGCTGCCCCATCTCCGCTGCTCCGGGGTGATGGCGAAACCACAAACTCACTGTCCCCAGCAGCTTTTCCTACTAACCTTCTCTGTTGTCATTGGTGTTTGTGGGTTGAGAAGTCTGGTAACTGCCACAGTTCACTGATTCAGGGCACTAGGGCCCGCTCTGCCTGGCTCCTGGTCTGGTTAGTCTGCGCCGGCCACACTAGGCTCTGCTCCGCTCCCTTCTGCTCCCTGCTCTGTGCGGGATAAACCTTACCCAGAGACCATCCAGGCTGTCCTGGGCTAGTGTCCTGCTTCCCTCCACTCTTTTATGGGTTCTGCAGTTCTTCTCTGTTGTCTTTGGTGTTTGTGAGTTGAGAAGTCTGGCAACTGCCACAGCTCACTGATTCAGGGCGCTAGGACATGCTTTGCCGGCTCCTGGTCTGGTTGTTCCTCACCGCCCATGCTGGGCTCTGCTCTGCTCCCTGCTCTGTGCAGGATAGACCTTACCCAGGGACCATCCAGGCTGGATGTCCTGGGCTGGAGCCCTGCTTCCTTCTGCTATTTCATGGGTTCTGCATTTCTAGAACTTGATCAGAGCCAGTTTTTTTAGGTTTTTGGAGGGACTTGGCGGGGAGCTTGTGCTAGTCCCTGCTTTCCAGCCGCCATCTTGGATCCACCCCTGGTCACTACAGTATAATTCTAATATACCTAGGCTTCTCTTTCTTCCATTTACAAAAATGAAGATGTTGGATCAGATAGTATATGGGGTCCCTTTTGGTTTTAGAAATATGATTTTGTGATCACTATGATTCTTTCTAGCTCTACCATTCCATAGATCTCTGATTCTTTAAAGCATAGATCATTAAAGAACTTATGTGTTTCCCCAAGAGCACTATTAAATAAAACCTTTCTTGTTGCAAACAAAAAGTTAGCAAGACTGCACAAGCAATTGACTGCATATGTAGCATGCTGCACCTATCTCCCCCATCAGTCAAAAAAGGAAGAGGGCAATATATTACCAGATGGGTCATTGTCACTGATGTTAACTTGTTCAGTGACCTTTTAATGTTCCCTTTATTTACCTTATGGTTTAAGTTCTGGCTTTGCTCTGTATGAATTCACATGAGTTTTCCCATATTTTTCTGATTTTTTTTTGGAAGAGGGAAGCAGGGAGGGCATTTGTCCTGCAATTTCTTCAGAGCGTAGAACTTCCAGTGTGGGAAACTCTCTCCATTAATAGAGATCACTAACTCATCTACGACTTGTCTTCTTAGAGAATTTCCTCTGGGGTATTGAGAAGATAAGTAAATTAGGTTCATATAGCTTGTATGTGTCAGTCAGAATTTGAACCTAGCTCTTCCTGACTCCAAGCTTAACACTCCATCCATTATCCAACACTGTTTCTCTTTGATTTAGCAAGGGCTGGGGGAAATCTAAAAAGATGAGAAAGGCATAAAATCCCCGCCTAAGTGAATCAAAAGGACAAAGAGAAATGAGAAGGGGCTTCCTCATATCTTTTGAGATCCTAATAATATTTTTCAATAAGCTCTATTCTCTGCATGAGGCAACCTGGGTCTTTTGTCCATGAATTTCCACAAGTCTTTCTCTCTCTTGCTATTGACTTGAGGTTACAAATGCAGGGACTTATGGACACCATTCTATAAATCACTAACAGTCTTGCTGCTAAAGAACTAATTACTTTGACAATCCCCATCTTTTATACCACATTTATTACCGATGATTTTTCTAGAGGCTGGGGAGGGGATGAGAAGGAAACACTGAACTCCTTTGTCTCCATCTCCCCACATGGTGATCAATCTTCAGAATAAAATGAGGCAAGAGATGTCATCCTTCCAGAAGGGATTGGATAAAAGATGGCCTGCTTCAGCAACTGATTATTACACATTTGCATACAGAGATTTGCAATTTGTACCTATCAACTTTCTCTCACTCTCTCACTTTCTTTAACACTTTGCTTTGAAGTGAATATTTAACCATTGCCTACTGAAAGAAAGCATTCCAGGTGGGTTTGTAAGACCTGTCTGTGGTTTTCACCTGGTCAGGACAAGCACATATATTCTAGGTTATAAATATGGATACCTAAAAATTCAAAAGGAGGACTCTCACAGGTCCTGTTCTAGTGCATGAGACTTATTCTCTAGAAAATGTAAAACATAAAAGATTTTACTCATTGAAGAGTGGGGAACTTATGCAAGTTACACTGCATTTTAAGAGATTTGGTATTCAGGAGCTAGGACATACAAATGCCTGTTGTGCTCTGCCTTGACCAGATCATATCTAAGGTTTAGTTCTGGACAAATTTGAAGAAACATATGGATTAGATGGAAAACAGCCAGAGTGGGGCAAAAAGATGTCAAAAATTCTTTAGTTCAAATTATGGATTGATCCCTGGTTGATTCTTTTTTCTATTTATAAATTTATTTCTTTTCAGTTTTCAACATTCACTTCCACAGGATTAATTCCAAATTTTCTCCCTATCTCTCTCATCCTCCCACCACAGGACAGCATGCATTTTGATTACCCTTTCCTCCAATCCGCCCTTCCTTCTTTTACCTCTCACTGCCTTCTCATGTCCCCCTCCATTCTATTTTCCTGTAGGGCAAGATAGATTTCTATGCCTCTTTGCCTGTATATCTTATTTCCCAGTTGCACATAAAAGCAATTTTTAACATTCATTTTTAAAGCCTTGTGTTCCACATTCTCTCCCTTCCTCCCTCCCCAACCACTCTCATAGAGAAAGCAAACAACTCAATAGGTTATACATGTATAGTCATGCAAAACACTTCCACAAGTTATATTGTGAAAGACTAACTATATTATCCTCTATCCTACCCCACCCTCCATTTATTCTATTCTGTCCTTTGACCTGTCCTTCCATGAAAGTGTTTGCTTCTGATTGCACCTTCCCCTGATCTGTTGTCTTTTCCATTATCTCCCCTCTTGTATCCCCTTCCCCTCTGCTTTCTTGTAGGGTAAGGTAGATTTCCATACCCAATTGAGTGTGTATGTTATTGCCTCCTTAAGCCAAATGTGATGAGAGTAAGGCTCACTTATTCCCTCTCACCTCCCCATTCTTCCCCTCCTTTGCAAAATCCCTTTCTTGCCTCTTTTATATGAGATGATTTACTACATTCTACATCTTCCTTTCTTTCTCCCAGTACATTCCTCTCAACAATTAATTTTGTTTTTTAGTTATCTTCCCTTCATATTCAGCTCACCCTGTGCCTTCTGTCTACACATATACACACATATGTAGACCCACACACATATAAATATACAAGCACACATGCACACATAAACATATAATATAGAAACCCATATACACAAATGTGCATACACATATACATATGTACATGTTTATATATATATATATATATACATATATACTCAAACACATACATACTTACGTACACACACACACGTATATTATTCCTTGTAACTACCATAACATTGAGAAAGGTCTCTGGAGTTAAGGTACAAACATCATCTTTTCATATAGGAATATAAACAGTTCAACTTTAATAAGTCCCTTATGGCTTCTCTTTCCTGTTTACCTTTTCATGTTTCTCTTGATTCTTGTATTTGAAAGTGAAATTTTCATTCGGTTCTGGTCTTTTCAACAAGAATCCTGGGATGTCCTCTATTTCAATGAAATTACATTTTCCCCCCTAAATTATTATATCCAGTTTTTCTGGGCAGATGTTTCTTGGTTTTAATCCTACCTTGTTTGACCTCTGGAATATCATATTCCAAGCCCTCTGATCCCTTAGGGTAGAAGCTGCTTGATCCTGAGTTATCCTCATCGTGTTTCCACAATACTTGAATTGTTTCTTTCTGGCTGCTTGTAATATTTTCTTCTAGACCTTAGAACTCTGGAATTTGGCTACAATATTCCTAGGGGTTTTCCTTTTGGGATCTTTTTCAAGATGTAGATTCTTTCAATTTCTATTTTACCATCTGGTTTTAGAATATCAGGGCAGTTATCTTTGATAATTTCATGAAGGATAATATCTAGGCTCTTTTTTTCTGATCATGTTTTTCAGGTAAACCAATAATTTTTAAATTATCTCTCCTGGATCTATTTTCCAGGTCAGATTTTTAAAATTTTTTTTAAAATTATCTTTCCTTAATCTATTGCCTAGATTAGTTGTTTTTCCAATGAGATATTTCACATTGTCTGGCCACGGATCCAGCCCCAGCCTCAGGGTAGTGGCAGCCTGAGCTCTTGGCCTACAGAAGGTGGGGGAATCAAGCAACTAATCTGAGTCACAGTCGTGGGTGGTGTGCTGGAAAGGCAGAGCTGGTGCTGGTTGTGGAGAGGGAATCATCCTTCCAGTTCTGGGGCAGAAAAGAGTGCTTCTGATTGCTCATGGACCAAAGTACAGGCAAGGAGAAGAGGAAACACCTCTCCTTTGATGATACCACTTTGGAGGAACTGAGAATTTACAGGTACCTAGAGATATCTCTGAAAACAGCTGCAAAAAAACCCCAGAAACGTGGGGCAGTACACCCTCTGCTTAACAAAGAGCTCAAAAGTCAAATAATTGGCTTGGGAAATGAGTAAACAAGGGAAAAATAAGAACATAGAAAGTTACTTTCTTGGTGAAAAGATGTTTTGTTGCACACTTAGTGATGAGGAAGATCAAGGGATGCAGCGAGAAGATAGCAAGGTCAAGGCTCCTATATGCAAAGCCTCTAAGAAAAATATGAAATGGTCTCAGGGCATAGAAGGGCTCAAAAATGATTTTGAAAATCAAGGAAGAGAAATAGAGGAAAAATTGGGAAGAGAAATGAGAGCGATGCAAGAAAATCTTGAAAAACAAGTCAATAGCTTTCTAAAGGAGAACCAAAAATTCTGGAGAACATAACACTTAAAAAAAAAAAAAAAGGCTAACCCAAATGGGAAAAGAGGTCCAAAGGACTAATGAGGAGAAGAATGCCTTGAAAAGCAGAATTGGCCAAATGGAAAAGGAGATCCAAAATCTCTCTGAAGAAAGCAATTCCTTAAAAATTGGAATGTAGAAATTGTAAGCTAATGACTTTATGAGATATCAAGAAATTGTAAAACAAAACCAAATGAATGAAAAAAGTAGAAAACAATATGAAATATCTCATTGGAAAAACAACTGACCTGGAGGAGAGATAATTTAAAAACATCTGAAATGGAAAAGAGATCCAAGAGAGATAATTTAAAAATTATTGGTTTACCTGAAAACCATGATCAAAACCAGAGCCTAGACATCAGCTTTCATGAAATTATCAAGGACAACTGCCCTGATATTCTAAAAACAGATGGTAAAATAGAAATTGAAAGAATCCACATCTTGAAAAAGATCCCAAAAGGAAAACCCCTAGGAATATTGTAGCCAAATTCCAGAGGTTTAAGGTCTAGAAGAAAATATTACAAGCAGACAGAAATAAACAATTCAAGTATTGTGGAAATACAATGAGCATAACTCAAGATCTAGCAGCTTCTACCCTAAGGGATCAGAGGGCTTGGAATATGATATTCCAGAGGTCAAACAAGGCAGGATCAAAACCAAGAATCACCTACCCAGCAAAACTGACTATAATATTTCAGGAGAAAAAATGGAATTTCAATGAAATAGAGGACTTTAAAGACCAGAGTTATTTAGAAAATCTGATCTTCAAATACAAGAATCAAAAGAAACACGAAAAGGCAAACTGGAAATAGAAGCCATAAAGGACTTATTAAAGTTGAACTACTTACATTCCTACATGTAAAGATGATATTGTAACTTCAGAGATCTTTCTCAGTATTAGGGTAGTTAGAGGAAATGCACACACAGATACAAACACACACACATATGTATGTACATATTTATGTGTATGTATGCACATGTGTGTATATGTATGTGTGCATATGTGTGTATGCATGTATATATGTGCGTGGGTGTGTATATACATACACATATATATGTATTTGTGTATGTGTATATATGTGTATAGACAGAGGATACAGGGTGAGCTTGATATGAAGGGTGATACCTAAAAAATAAAATTAAGTGTTAAAAAGAATGTACTGGGAGAAAGAAAAAGTTAGAGATAGAATGTAGTAAATCATCTCACATAAAAGAGGCAAGAAAGAGCTTTTACAATGGAAGGGTAGAGGGGGGAGGTGAGAGGGAAAAAGTGAGCCTTACTCTGATCAGATTTGGCTTAAGGAGGCAATAGCAGCACACAGTCATTCGGGTATGGAGATCTATCTTACCCTAAAGGAAAGAAGGGGGTAGGGGAGGAAATAAGACAGCAGAGATAATGGAAGAGATGGAAAATTGGGGGAAGGGGTAATCAAAAGCAATCAGAACCTGTCCTGTAGGGGGGGCAGGACAAGGGAGAGAATGGAATAAATGAAGGGCAGAATAGGATAGAGGGAAAAGTGTTTAGTCTTTCACAACACGACTGTTATGGAAGTGTTTTGCATGGCTACACATATATGACCTATATTAAATTGCTTGCTTTCTCAATGAGGGTGGGTGGGGAGGGAAGAAGGGAGAGAATGTGAAAGTCAAAGCTTTAAAAATTAATGTTGAAATTGTTTTTGCATGCAACCGGGAAATAAGACATACAGGCAACGGGGCGTAGAAATCTATACTGCCCTATGAGAAAATAGAGGTGAGGGAGATGGGAGAGGGGGGGTGATAGAAGGGAGGTGAGATTAGGGGAATGGGTGGTGTAGTAGGAAGGCCAAATTTATGATCTCTGATCATCTAAATATCTGAATGGTTTGAAATCATTGGGCATACAGAATTCTCCAAGCAGAAGGCATCAAAAAATTTATTCAGGGCCCAGAGCAACAAATTAGAGAACCAACCTCCCCATTCCAGTATTATGAACACAAGCCTCCAGGCCCAGTAGGCCCACCTCACAAGAGTAGCCAGGAGGCCAGAGAAAAATAAGATGGCATAAATCATATTCACCAGCCTCAAGACTCGAACTCTTGGGTCCACACAGGGGTCGGCTCTGCTTCGGATTTTTTTCCAGCTATAGTTTTCTCGCCTCTCCTCTCAGCCAAGCCTCTGGCGTTCTCGAGTCCAGAGACCAATTGGTTCCTGAATTGGCCCCTTTTAAGTCCTTAATCTACACCCACACAGGTTTCACACCTGATAGGGCTTTGGGCCTGGGGCTTAGCATTTAACAGGTGAAAGTACTTTCACCATAAACAAAAGCCAAACTCAAGGGCACCCGTTAAACTAAGCCCATTTTGCCTTACTGGCACAGGTGGTCAGGGTACATGCTGTCCTGGGGTGGGGGGAGCAGAGAAATGGGGAGTAAATTTGGAATTTAAAATATTGTGGAAGTGAATTTTGAAAACTGATGACAAATTATATATACATATATACATATATACACATATCTCTATCCCTATCTCTATATCTATCTATCTATACATATCTATATATGTATATCTATCTATATCTACAGATAGATAGATAGATAGATAGATAGATAGATAGATAGATAGATAGATAGATAGATAGATAGATATCAATTGCAGGAAGTTGCAAAGATGAAAAATTTAGCTTTGAGGTAATGTAATTATAAAAACAAAACCCAAACCTTCCCAACAATTAGAATTGTCTTTAAATAAAAAGGGTTGCTTCAAGGGTGAGAAAGAGAGAGATAGCATATTCTGACAAATTGGGAGCCTTAAAGAATGTAGGTGTTATTACTAGCTTCAATTTGCATTTGGAGAAACTGAGGCTAGGAGAAGCTAAATGATGTATCCCTAATAAAAGTAAATATATCAAGTAGGACTTGAACTAAAGTCTTCCTAACTCCAAGTCCAACATACTATCTATTACACTCTGAAGCTTCTGCTTTCTTCTTATACTTATCTTTCAGTTTTGTGATGTATACCCCAAACTTGCAATCTCTTCATTTATTTTGTTCAGCAACTCTACAACATATTCTGGCGATGATATTACTTCTGTTTTTACATTGACTTCTGCTCTCCCCATGATTCTCTTCTCTATTTTTAGGATTTCTTTATATTAATATTGTTTTCTAATATATACCTTGTTACATACATACACACATCTTTATTCCTCCATTGAAAAAAATAAAGAATACCATTCTAGAAGCATATTTAAAGATTGGTCTTATCCCACCAAGTTGTAGTGATCCCTAAGACGTTAAATGCCTTCTTGAATTATGATCTCTAGGTCATCTTGCTTCCTGCCTCTGCGTTGTACACTTCAATATAGACATCTCATTCTTTGGTATTTATTGCCGACTACTTTCCTAGAAATGTGTTTCCCTTGTGAATTTCTAGGCCTTTCTACTGTTATTCTCATTTAGTTTCTACTATCTATGATAGACTTCTGGGAAATGTGATCAACATGATAGAAAACTCGACATCGTTTCTAATCCTAACGGCCTCTCAATCCATTCCAAAGTAGGAATTATGGGCCAGAGATAAAACAATTTCAGCTATATCCACAATTTAGAACACCAAGAATCTAAACAATATAACCACTCAAACTAACAATAGAGAACATTAATCCCTAAAACGTGACATTTTCTCTCATAACCCCCTTTCCCACTACCCGTCACATTCTGAGTGGCAGGAGGATTACACAAGGCTTTTACCAGTCTTGCAAAAGAACTCAACTCTCTATTCCATATAGGATCTATGATATTCAGTTTTGTGGATACGCATAGGGAACTTTGGGTAACTAGGTGGCATGGTGGATAGAGTGGTAGGCCTGGAGTCAGGAAGACCTCAGACACTTACTAGCTCTGTGACTCTGGGCAAGTCACCCATTTGCCTCAATTTTCTCATCTGTAAAACGAGCTGGAGAAGGAAATGGCAAACTACTTCTGTATCTGCAAAGAAAACCCCAAATAGAGAAGCATGAAAAGATAATCAAGAAAAAGAATAAGAAAAAGAAATTGCAAGGGACTTACTAAAGTTGAACTGTTTTGTTTACATTCCTACGTGGAAAGGTGATGTGTATGATTCATGAGACCTCAATATTTGGGTAGCTGAAGGGAATATGCATGTGTGTATATGTATGTGTATATATGTATATGTTTAGGTATGTGTATGTATATATGTTTATATATGTGTGTATATGTATACGTATATACATATATATACATATATACATACATATATATGTGTGTATATATATATGTATACAGAGAGAGAGAGAGAGTGGGCATAGGATGAGCTGAAGATGAATAAGGGATGAGAGAGGAATATATTGAGAGAGGGAGATAGGAAGAGAGAGAATGGGGTACATTATCTCGCATAAAAGTGGCAAGAAAAAGCAGTTCTGCAGAAGAGAAGAGAAGGCAGATGAGAGGGAATGAGTGAATCTTGCCCTCATAAGATTTGACCTGAAGAGGGAATACCATACATACTCAGTTGGTTATCTTACCCCACAGGAAAGGAGGAAGAAGATAAAAAAAGGGGGGATGAAGGAAGGGAGGGCAAATGGGGATGAAGGTAATCAAGAACAAACACTTTCAAAAAGGGACAGGGTCAAGGGAGAAAATTCAATAAAGGGGGATACGTTAGGAAGAAGCAAAATATAGTTAGTC
>JAQQSZ010020513.1:0-10125 GCA_028646595.1 Phalanger gymnotis
GGGGGGGGGGGGGGGAGGAAATGGGGAGAAAATTTGTAATTCAAACGCCTGTGAAAATCAATGCTGAAAACCAAACATGTCAAAAATAAATTAAAATAAAAAAAACATTAAACTTGAAAAAAAAAAAAAAGAATGCTGGAATTGGAGTCAGGAAGATCAAATCCAGCCTTGAGAACTTGCTGGCTCTGTGACTCTGAGAAAGTCCCTCAACCTCTCACAACCTCATTGTTATTACTCATAATAAATAGAAGTCTGTTATTTATAATAATATCATATTATACATTGTTATATTATTATGTTATAATTATTTTATTTTATGTAAAATTTATTATAGCCTAAATTTGTTATTCATAAAATAAGGATAATAATGTACCTACCTTACAGAATTATTTTAAGGATCAAATGAGATGCACTGAAAAGCACTTTGTAAAATGTAAAAAGTTATATAAATTAGGCTATTATTAATAATAATGAACCTGACTTTTTAAGGTGAGATGGAACAATCAATATATAAAGTCAAAGAAGAAGCTAATAAGAACAAAAAGATTATTGAGCATCACTGAGGGGGGCCGGCTGAGGTTATGCACCGTGAAAATTTATTACCTGTTTGTAATCCCTTTGAGCTAGACGTTGGAGGTTTTTGTTGAAATCCTTGCATGCACCCAAAGTATCTGAGAAAACAGTCTTTTGGTCACTTTCTGCTCTTGGTTCTGGGTATTTGGGGAAGACAGAATTAAAATAAGACACTCTGTATCAGGAGTTTAAAGGCCTGGGTTTGAATCCTGGCTACCTGCATAACCTTGGACAAATTGCTTAACCTATCTGGGCATTAGTTCTTTTTCTCGTGTAGCTGATAGAGTGTAGCATTTGGAAACAGAAGGACCTAACTTCAAATTCCACATCTGATATAATTATGAGACCCTGGGCAAATCACCTAACCTTTCTAAGCCCCATTTCCTCATATATGAAATGGGAAGATAACAGCAGCAACCTTACATAGCTGCCTTAAGGCTCAAATAAAATAAAACAAATAAAGTGGTAGTATTAATAGCATTGTTTTCCAATTACATGTAAAGATAGTTTTCAACATTCATTTTTATTATATTTTGAGTTCCAAATTGTTCTCCCTCTCTCCCTCCTTACCCGCTCCTCAAAACAGCAAGTAATCTGGTACAGGTTACACATGTGCAAAATGATTTAAAGCTTAAAGCATTATGTAAATGCTATGAGAAGGAATATTGTTATTCAGTCCTTCAGTTGTGTCCTTATTATGGGGATTTTCTTGGCAAAGATAATGAAAAATTTTACCCATTCCATTTCTGTTGGATTAAGTTGAAGAGAGGTTAAGTGACTTGTCCAGGTTCACACAGCTAGTAAGTGTCAGATGTTCCTGAATCCAAGCCTAGCACTCTAACTACTGAGAAATCTAGCTGCCTCTAGTAAGAGGAACAGGGTTAGGAAAATAAAGAAAATTGACCAGATGATACATAAGGTCCTTTCCATTCAATTCACTAAATATGTACTTTAAAGAAATGAAACAGTATTTGCCCTCAACGATCTTATATTCTACCTGAGGAAAATAAGACAATCATAGATAAATACAAACAAAAATATGCACAGTAAATTTGGATGAAGGTGAGAGCAAGAGGCGATCAGAAAAAGATCTGAGGGGTACCTGAGCTATACTGTGAAGGAAGCTAGGGAATGAGGAGAAATGGCATTCTGGGTAAGGGCACAGCCATTGAGAAATGAGAGATGAAGTGTCTTGTGTAGGAAAAAAACAAAAAGGCCAGTTTGGCTAGGATATAGACATCCTAACAGAGAGTATGCAAGACCAGTCTGGAAATATAGAGTGGAGCCACTCTGCAAATTGCTTTCAGTGCCAAACGGAGGAGTTTGGATTTTATGATAGAGAGAGCAAAGAGTCACTAAAACTTCCTGAGCTGGGAGTGTGAGATCTGAGGGTGATCATAGTTGTATTTATGTGGAAATGAATAGAACAAGAGAAAAAAATTGAAGCAGGGAGACCAATTAAGAGGATATTTGCCATAGAATAACTCTAAATCCCATAAAACCTCAGGCAAGACTTGAAACTAGAATACCTTTATTTTACTATCTGCAGAAGGCTCTGACCCTTCATTTTAGTGTAAGTGACCAGTCATTACAAAATGAGACCTTAATGTCGTGGAAAATATGATTTTTGAAGTCAAAATATGCACATTTAAAACTACCTAATATTACAAAATTATCCTCTTACTGCCTCTGTATGTAGACATCTCCTGCATGCATACCTACACACACACACACACACACATACATACACACACACACATAGACACACATGATGACTGCAAGCTTGCTTAACATTCATCCTAGAACTGAAAAAGGACCACTTTTTAAATAATTTCATTAAGAGAACACTGAGTGAGGGCTTTTTTCCTATACAAAAATTAACAGACCAGAAATTTTCCTTGTTTCTGACTTTGGATGCTGTTCTTGGTTATCTCCCTATGCCATGATACTAAAGCTTTCTTGGTCAGTGACATTTCAGTCAAAAGATACTAGAGTGAGCCCACATGCACTTATATTTTTTCTATAATCTGCCTTCTTAAATATTCTCTCTGACTTTCCTTTTAGGTTCAGTGTCATGCAGATGTTCAATGGTACCTGGTACCAGCCCATCCATTTCCTCCTTTCTGGCATCCCAGGGCTGGAGTCCATGCACATCTGGATCTCCATCCCACTGAGTTTCATGTATGTGATTGCTCTTCTGGGAAACTGCGTTATCCTCTACATTGTACAGAAAACCCCTAGCCTGCATGAGCCCCAGTATATATTCCTGTTCATGCTGGCAGGAACAGACATGGGCATGTCTGCATCCACACTGCCCACAGTGCTTAATGTCTTCCTCTTTAATCAGGCAGAGATTGAGTTTCACAGCTGCCTGGCCCAGATGTTCTTCATCCACACATTCTCTTCCATGGAGTCTGCCATTCTTCTGGCTATGGCCTTCGATCGCTTTGTGGCCATACGCAACCCACTGCACTACACTATGGTTTTGACCCATCCTCGGATCATTGGAATGGGGCTGGCAGCTGTTATGAGGGGCGTGGCCCTGATGGCACCTTTGCCCATACTACTCAAGCGACTGCCCTTCTGCAAGAGCATCATTCTCTCCCACTCCTTCTGCTTCCATCCTGATGTGATGAAGCTGGCCTGTGGTTCCATCAGGGTCAACATTATCTATGGCTTGGCCCTTGTCCTCTGCTCCTTTGGCATTGACTCTGTGTTCATTGTCCTCTCTTATGCTCTTATCCTGAAGACAGTTCTTGGCATTGCTTCCCGAGATGGACGACTCAAAGCTCTCAACACCTGTGTCTCACATATCCTCACTGTTCTCATCTTCTATGTGCCACTCATTGCCTTGGCCTTGATCCACAGAATTGGCAAGTACAACTCTCCGCTTCCCCATGTCACCATGTCCAATATCTTCCTTTTCCTCACACCTGTTCTCAATCCATTGGTGTATAGCATGAAGACTAAACAAATAAGAGCTGTTTTATTTAGGCTGCTGAAGACCAGAGAAGGTAGGGGAAAGGGAAAAGCAGTCTCTCATTAAAGTGACCATTTAAGTTACTCTGTTGGATTGCACTGGGAATTGGAGAAGAAGAACGGGGAGGTACACATTTCTCTCAGAATATACTTTCTCTTCTATTTGAGATGAGATACAACTCCTTCAAAATTCTTAAGGTCATAGAATTTTGAATCTAGAAGGAAATTTGAGATTTTCTAGTCTATGGGTCCTTAAACTGTGGCCTGCCAAGAAATCCATAGATAGATTTCAAGGATCCTAAGAACTTGCAACTTTGCAATTATCAAAATATTGATAAATGAATTTCAATATGATTGGTTTCTTATATATTTTATTTTATGCACTTTAAAGGTTATTCTGAGGATTTCATATTCTTCACCTGACTGCCAAATCAATATATGGTACAAAAGGGGTAAGCACGGGCCAGTTTGACATGCTCATTTCATCTCCTGCATCTGACCTTTTCTGCCCATAATAGCAATACCACCTTCGTTCAAGTCCCCATAACCTCTTGTCTAGAAAACTGCAACAGCTGCCTAATCGGATTCCACACCTCAAGTCTTTCCCTTTGGCTACTCTATCCTCATATATTTGCCAAATGACTTTCCTTATGTACATATCTGACCAAATACATCCCTACTCAATAATCTCCAATAGCTCCCCATTGCCTCTAGGATACAATGTAAGCTCCTGTTTTGGTGTTTTAAAGCCCTTAACTACCCTGCCTAACATACCTCTCCAGCCTCATTGTTCATTACTCACTTTCTACACTCTATGATCCAGCCAAACTGGCCTTTCTTCTGTCTCTCATGCACAGCACTACACCTCTAATTTCTGAGCCCTTGAACTGGTTAATGACCGAAAAACACTCCCTTCTCTCTCATGCATCACTGAGAATCCCTCACTTCCTTCAGTTGTGGATCAAGCACAACCTTCTACAGAAAATGCTTTCTGATTCCCCTAATTGCTTGGGCCTTTTCTCCCTAATTGCTTTGTATTTATCTTTCTCTTTCTTTTATATATTCTTATATTATGTGTACTTCTTGTCTTCTCCATCACCATCTGTGTTCCAGAAGAGAAGGGAAAGATTATATACCCAGGTCCTCGAGTCATGTGTAAGACATAGTAGTTATTTAATTAATATTTGTTGGATGATCGATTGTTAATTATAGATAAAGAAATTGAGGTTTACACAAAGGTAGCAACTTGTTCAAGGACATATGATGTTAAATAATGGAGTTTTGATTGGAACCCAGGCCTTTTTTATTCCATATTTTGTGCTTTCTCCAACTTTGCTACACAGATATTTTTAGTGCCTACACAGATGAAATCACATAAGCCTATATCCTCCTCCATGTGACAGCCCTTCAAATAGTTGAAGAAAGCTATCAAACCCAAAATTAGTCTTTCTTTCTCCAGGTTAAACATCATGCACAGTTCTCGATCTTCATATGACAGTATTTCATCATCAGGTGTGTCTATATATGCATTTGCTTTTGAGAGTATCCATGTATGCCTGTGTGTGTACTTGCACACTATGTGTTCATTATGTTGTTTGCAGAAGTTTCATTTTGCATAAGAACCAAACTCTTGCCTTTCCCTCATCAACACTTCCTCCACTCGAACTACTAGTAGGAAACACTATTCTGGCTCCTCCGGCTGAGTCAAGGTCTGGCACAGTATTAGCTCCAACACTCTTTCTGCTCTCTGAGGATCAAGCTCCAGGGAAAACACCTGATAAGATGTTGCTCTCATAGCCTCCTTGGCATACCCCTCCCATGAATATGGACATAGCTTCTTGCTGTCTTCTCTGTTGCTGCAACACCCCCACCCCCACACACACATACACACAACTATTCCTAGAATCCAGACCTCCAGAGACCATGGCTTGGAAGCAGGATCATACTTGCTCTGGGACAGGCAGAGAGCACTACACATGGACACCTCTCCCCATCACACTTTCCACCTTTGGGAACTATAAGTAAATTAATACTGAAATTGATAATGGGAAGATTTTATCAATCAGCTGTCTTATAGGTATACCCATCATCCCTGTACTTCCTCAAATGAAAACAGCTTACTCCTTTATTTGCTATTTCTCTCATAATAATATAAGCTCCTTGAGGTTAGAGGAAGACTCACTTTTATATTTGTACCTCAAGTTCTTATGTTAGTTCTTGACACATAGTAGGGCTTAACAAGTCATATTTCATTCATTCATATACAGGGACAGGTGCCCGAGGGACTATGTGGGCTCTATATGGGAGGAAGGTCTTTTTATTTTTCCTTAATGTAGACTATTTCAAGAATTTGCATGTCATCTAGGTGTAGAAGCCATGTTAATCATTTCTGCATCATCTCAGTTTTAGTGTATGAGCTGTCATAACAAGCGTGAAGAGAAGCCATTTAATTTATATATTGAAAACTAGAAAATTTCCATTTCTTCAGCAAATGGGGTAAAACTAAAATTAAATCGGGCTTCATTAAAAATGGCCATGAGAGCAGCTGCCCCAAGTTTCAGGGGTTTTGTGCAACTGTTTTCAGAGATATATCTAGGGACCTCTAGATTCTTAGTTCCTCCAAAGTGGTATGATTAAAAGAGAGGTGATTACTTCTCTCCTGGCCTGTACTCTGGTCCATTAGCAACCATAAGCAATCTTTTCTGCCCTGGAACTGTGAGGAGGGTTCCCTCTCCACAATTGCCACCAAGTCCACCACACCAGCACTCCTCCTCACCCCAGGACTGCCAGCCAGGACTTTGACCCAGATCAGCTTCTCCATTCCCCCACCTTCTGTTGGCTGAGAGCTCCAGAAGCAGCTGCTACTGGGGCAGTGGCTGCTGTTGCCCTGGGCCTGGGCCTGGGCCTGGGGCTGTTGCCTGGGCAGACCCTGCTCTTCTCTCACTCATGTGAGAGAACTTTCTAATGAACTTTGAAGCTGTCTTTAGAGTTTGTGGTTTGAAAAATCTAGAAACTGCAGCAGCTGCCAGTGATTCAATGCCATGAGGCCTGCTCCAGTCTTTTCTGGTCCAGTACATCCCATGCTGGGTTGTGCTTTGCTCAGTGCACAGTGTGATAGATCTTTCCTGTCAGCCTTCCAGATTGTCTTGGGCTGGAAATCTGCTTCACTCTGTCATTTTGTGGCTTCTGCTGCTCTAGAATTTGTTTAGGCTCAGTTTTACAGGTATATCCAGAGGTTGGAGGTAGAGCTCACTTAGGTCCCTCCTTCTACTCTTCCATCTTGGCTCCACCCCCTATACTTCTTATTCAGGTATGAGTTGAAACAGATGACTTCTGAGATGCTTTCCAACCACGACATTCTTTGATGCTATGCATTTAATTCTATATGGGAGTCTGCAGAAGGATAATTTTTTTTAACATTGACTTTACTTTTATCTTTTTTTAATACTTTACTTTTTCCAATCATGTATAAAAATGAATTTTAACATTATTTTTAAAACTTTTGATTTCCAAATTTTCTTCCTTTCCTTACTTCCACCCTCCTAAGCTGTAAGCAATTCTACATGTTATGCATGTGCAATCATGTAAAGCATTTCCATATTATTCTTGTTGTGAAAGAAGAAACAGATCAAAAGAAAAAAAGCCACAAAAAACAAAGTGAGGATAGTATGCTTTGATCTGCATTGAGACTCCATCAATCCTTTCTGTGGATTTGAATAGCATTTTGGATCATGAGTCTAGAATTGTCTTGGATCATTGTATTGCTGAGAATAGTGAAGTAATTCATAGTTGACCATTGTACAATCTTGACCTTGTACAATGTTCTCCTAGTTCTCCTCAATTCACTTTGCATCAGTTCCTGTAAGTCTTTGCAGGTTTTTCTGAAACCTGCCTTAATGTATACTTCATTAATTTCAAAGCAAATTTGATACTAGGAAAAGGTAAAAAATATGTTGAAAAATATTGCTAAAGAGTAAGAAACGAAGGCAACTAAAGACTGAGAGAACGGGCAAAAGCCTCACACCTGTTTATCAGGAATATTATCTTCAAAACCAAGCATAGTGGCCCATACCTTAATTAATGCTGCCAGGGAAGCTTAAGTGGATGGATGAGTTGAGCTTAAGAATCCTGGGCTGCACCAGACTGAAACTGATCAGGTGTCCACACTAAGTCTAGCACCAATATGAGCACCGTGCTAGGGGGGAGGGGTCCCACAGGGTTGCCTAGGGAAGGGCAAGTTAGAAGGTGAGAGATGGAGTAGTTCAAGTTTCTATGCCTATCTGTGGTGGCCTTTGTATCACCGATCTGAGTGAAATAGGGAAACTCAGTCTCAAAAAAGGGGTGTGGTGCGGCTGTGGAACAAAATCACCAAAAGGTATGACAGAGAAATTTATTAAATCTTATTAGTTACAAATGTGGAAATCATCTCAATCAAATGTGTAGTCAGATATTCGATTTAATAGTGACAAAACTCTATCAGACTGGAAGAGTAAAGGAAAATGAGAAAATGGCATGCAACAAAACAACTCAAATGTTGTCTTTAAATAAGTTGTTGGTGCTTTAAAAGGAGGGTGGTGGAATATATTAATACAATCAGCACAAATTATCACCATTTCCAAAGGAGTTTAACTGATGCAAATCAATTGACAACAAAGAGACAAAAAGAACTAAGGAAAAAAAGATCTTGATCCCCTCAGCTCCCATGTCTTATACCTTCATGCCACTGTAGCCACATGGTTGTTGGCTATACTCTTGATCTCACCATAACTCACAGGGTTTTGACCGCGGCAATGAAAGATGTCCTTTCAGATTCTATATCTTACTCCTTTTTTTAAATTAGATTTTTTTATTTTTAGTTTAGAACATTTAGTTTTACATGTGCTTGAGTTTCAAATTTTCTTCCCTTCCCTTCCCATTCCCCTCCCTGCCAAGATGTCATGCAGCCCCATATAGATTCTACATAAAACTTTGCATTAAACTTATTTACATAATAGTCAAATTGCCAAGAAGAATTATGACCAATGGAATGAATCATGAGAGAGAAGAAAGAAAACCAAGGAAAAAAGGAAAAAAGAAAAAAAAGTGAACAGTTTGCCTCAATCTGCACACAGACTCCACAATTCTTTCTCTGGATGTAGCTAGTTTTTCCATCATGACTCCTTTGGAGCTGTCTTTGAGCCTTGTATTGCTGAGAAGAACCAAGTCTATCAAAGTTAGTCATCACAGAATCAATGTGTCTGTGGCTGTATATAATGTTTTCTTGGTTCTGCTCCTCTCACTCAGCATCATATCATGCAGGTCTGTAGTAGGAAGGCCGAATTTATAATCTCAAATATAGTCATGTATATGCTTGAATGGTTCGAAATCGCAAGGTATGAGAGTTTCTCTGTAGAAAACAACAAAAAATTTAGGCCCCACTGCAGCTGATCCGTGAACCAGCCTCCCCATTCCAACATCTTGACAAAAAGACTCCAGGCCCAGAAAGCCTGCCTCACAAGAGTAACCAGGAGGCCACAGAAAAACAAGATAGTATTTAGCCAAATCATTTTTACTGGCCTCAAGTTCCTGCTCTCATTCCTGGGTCTACACACTGGTCAGCTCTGCTTCCACAGCTTCCTGCCTCCGAAGCTTCCAGCTTCCGCAGCTTCCGGCTTCCTCAGCAGCTTCCACTTCCGCTGTAGTTGGCTCTTGGCTCGCCTTTCCTCGCAGCCAAGCCTCTAGCGTTCTCAAGCCCCACCTCGACGACCAGAGACCATTGGTTCCCGAGTTGGCCCCTCTTAAGTGATTAATCTACACCCATACAGGTTTCACACCTGATAGGGCTTTGGGCCTGGGGCTTAGCACTTAACAGCTGAAAGCACTTCCACGCAAAAGCAACAAAAGCCATGCTAAGGAGACAATTTTGCTTAACAACACACTCCACCCCTTGTTTAGGATACATAATTTAATCAGCCATGTATCCTAGAACATACATTGACCCAATTACGAAGGAAACTAAAACATATCATTCACAACTAAGCAAAACATATCATTCAGTGACGTTATATAGAGAATATATCAAATATTTGTTTACAATACTAACATGACCCACCCCTAGGTCCCAGCAAGATAATCTCTTCAAATCAACCATTCCCAAAATACTTGTTAACAATTCAATGTCCACCCCTAGATCTTTGTATCCATTACGTAAGGAAGGGGTGTCAATTACACCATAATAATAAAAACAATACAGCCAGGATAATACAAAATAAGTAGACAGAACAGTATCATCATTCACCCCCACTCGAATGATTGGGGCTCAAAATCTTGAGGTAAAGGGCGAGGGTCTCATTTTCCATAGCTTCTTCCTGCTGAAATTGGACGTAGAGCTGTCCCTGCCCCAGGAGTCCCATTCCAGAAGCCAGTTCTTTAGCGATCTGGCAGGAATTTCAAAAATACTACATGCTTAGGCAGTCACCGGAGAGTGTAGGGTGCTGAAGCCTAAAGGAGACAGAACTAACAACAAGTTAAACCAAGACAAAGAACAAAAGAGTAAGCAAGTATGGGCTATTATACTTCAAATAAAATCACCCC
>JAQQSZ010020514.1:0-10125 GCA_028646595.1 Phalanger gymnotis
CCATCTTGGCTCCGCCCCCCCAAAATCGAAATCTTGATTTCTTAAACAAATTAATAGTTTCATTCTACCACACACCACAAGCAATGTGACTATAAAGGCCACTCTTTACCTTCCCCCTAACTTAGCAAAGTCTTCTTTAAGGTCTGAGGAGCAAAAGCCCCTCTCCAACTCATTGGAAAAGAGAAGGCTTCATTGAGGAAGCTACATTTGATCTGAGCCTTAAAAGGTAGGTGTGATCTCAAAGGCAGAATAGAGGATGGCATGAGCAAACACTGAGGATATGGAGCATGAGTCATGTGTACAGGACTAGAAGTATTCTAGTTGGGCTGGAACACAGAGTGGGAGCAGTGTGAGATTTCCAAAAAGTAAGGTAGCATTACATTGACAAATCTCAATGCCAGGTTAAGGCAAGAACAAACTGGGCTTGAGAACTGAAAACTACCAAGTAACCAACAATTTGAACCATTTTCCTTTCTTTCTAGTTTTTTGTTGTTGTCATGACTATGTGTTGGCTATCTTCTTTCCTTAGATTGGAACAGATGCACAACACATATGCATCCAATCAGAGAAGAACTAAAGACTCCATTTCCGCAACAGTTTGTGAACTGGCCCTCTCTTTTTGACTCCTGCTATTATCACTCTAGGTCAGAATCTTGTTACTTGAGTCCTGACAAATTCCAATTGCCTCCAACATAATGAGTCTGCTACATCCAGCCTTTTATTCATTTGATCAATACTTCATACTGTACCTAGATTAATTTTCCTTATGTCCTGGTGTGAAAGGTAGTGTGTGATACAAAAGCCAGTCTTTACAAAAGAACCAGGAAAACTTGGGTTTGCATTCTACCCATGACACATACTTAACTTCTTTGTACTTCAGACAACACTGTATTCAGCAAAAGTTACAGACCAGTTGGCAATCTCCATTGGTAGAGGAAAGTTCCTCACCAGAAGTTCTCTATATCAATAGTATCACAGGTTTGGCCAAAAACAAAACAAAAAATAGTTTGCTCATAATCCTCAGCCCCAAATATTTCAATACCTCCTTATGGTCTACTGAAAGTTTTTTTTTCATTTTTTTGGCCTGGAATTCAAGGCCCTCTATAGACTTTATCTTTAAAGATATTCCTTCTATCCCCCACTCCCGACTCTGCTTGCTGAAATCCTACTTATCCCTTAAGACTGAAATCCAAAGCCAGTTTGCTTTTGAAGTCTTCCTTGATGCAAATAATTGGAAATAATATTTTCTTTTTTTGACCTTGTATCATACTTTTGCCTCTTAAGTACTTACCATGATCTCATTTGTGTTCCATTTATTTGTCTATCAGTTGTATTTCTTGACTGGATTATAGGTTCCATGAAAAAAAATGGAACAGGATTCAAAAACCCAGTGCCAAATGGCCTCGCCACGTATAATGTAGATCTCATCTTTCAAAGAAGATGGTCCATCGCCAGTGGAATTTCATCTTCTCTCCAGGCTCTTCATAGACTCCCTGAAGAATTGTAGTGGGTAATATAAGGTTCATTGCACACAGCTCTCAAAACTTTGTACATGGTCCTTTGCACTTTCAGCAGAATATCAGTGGTAATATCCAAATCTATGAATATTGTGCGTAGGTCATGGTCCCCTTAGAAATGACAAACTGATTTGTTCTGTTTTATATCATTAATTACTATTAGCAGAATGTGTGGATATTTCAGAATGTTGTTATACATGCATTTATATAATGTTCTTTATATACTAATTATATTATATATACATATATAATGTACAATGAGTATCACTGTTGCAACTATATATACATGATTTTACATGTGATACCAGATGCATGTAGGTACTGCCACAGTGTTTTGTCAAAACCAAGAAAGAGAACTGATGAAAAAGATGTTGCTTAAAAAAACTTTTTACTATATATTATATACATATATTTGTATATATTGCCTTGAATGGGAAAATTATTTTGTATTTGACTTTTTTGATTATGTTCTATTTGCATAATCACTCCTAACCTGAATTTTTAGTATGCACAGTACTACAAATATTAATTGGGGGAGGATGTGACACACTGCCCCTATTCTATGTTAAAACTGGTTTAGAGGCTCAAATATAGCAGAGGAACAACTTTGACCAGCTAGGGAATTATGAAGACCAGGAAGAATACAGCTAGCAAAGATGCAGTTTCACCCAGTAGTTGATGCATTTTGTAGACTATTTATTAAAGAAACCAAGGCATGAAGTCCTGTGGATAAATATTATGTGAATTGTTCTAGGCCCATTAAGTTCCATTCATATTCTTCCCTGTGAGGTTTCTGTTAAGTATGTGCCCATTAACTCTGTGTATATTAGTGAAAAAGCATGTACCAGTTTTGTGGGTAGAATATTTTATTTTTATTATTTTTGGTTTTGCTTTCTTTTGATTAAATGTTACACTTATTTCTGCTTTTGCCTTCTGTTGAGTGAATACTATGATTACTATTGTTTTTGCCTTCTCATTTAGTAACTTTCCTGTTTAAAAGTGATTGGTGTTGTTGTGATTAATTTCATGTAAATGGAAAGCACATCAGTCATGAGTAAAAGAGTCTATCTTCTTCACCAGGGTTACCTTGGGACTGTGAGAGTGAGTTGGAGCATCATGGCGATGGCTGTGGTTGGCTTCCCACAGGGAAAGCTCTTCAGAGTCCTCAGAAGGTCAGTTAGGACATTACATAGGGCTCTGCACTAAATCTACATACATACAAAGGAAATACAAAGTGATTTTAGAGAGGGAGACACTAGCAGCTGGGTTCCTGAAGAGAAGATGGGTCTTAAAAGGAACCACAAAGCATGAGAGATAGAAGCGAAGAGACAGATCATTTCATGCATGGGGGACAGCCAGTGTAAAGTCAAAGAGAAGAGACCTAGTATTGTATGTGAGGATTAGCATAGAGGCAAGTAAGACTGAGTCATGGTGTGTATAGGGAATACAATAGGTAAGAATGGAAAGGTAGACCAGGGCCAAGTTGTGAATATTCTCCAGATTTTACAACTATATATTTGTCTTCTCCCTCCATATCTGTAGACCTCTTCCTGCCCCACCAGCCCCCCCGCCCCACGCCCCGGGGAGAGTTCCTTCTGGAACTTCCATTTTGGGGAAGCACTGTTTTTCATTCTCCAGATTTCACCACCGTCATCATGCCCTCACCTACCACCTTCTACTCCCTGCCCACAATCCCAGTTCAGCTCCTTTTTTGTGTTGTCTTTCAAAGTATGTTCTTAAACAGATGATTAAAGAAAGCAGGCTAATATTCTCTGCCATGTTTTTATAATTCATCATGTAACTCCATAGCCAGCAATAGGAGTTATTCTTGTTGAATTACTAAGAGAATAACACATCAAGAATTAGCAAGACCATTTCTAACCCTATGGTTTTGAGGACTTAGTAGACAAAAAATTTATTCTGAGTTTTGTACTATTTGCTTCTATTTTTCACTAATTTTTACCATAAGTTTATCATTGCAAAAGAATTATGGAGGTAGGCCAAGGTGAATTCCTGCCACAATAATTATTGATGCCACCATAATAAAATCTTTGTACCAAAGTAGAGACATCATGGTGTGGCATCTTCTGTTTTATCACTCTGGAAACATTCCTTCTATTATGGCTTGACTGGAAGAGAACCATTAGAAGTTATTTCTTCTAGAGACATCTATCTTTGATCTTTTGGCCAAGTATCTTTAGACCTCACCAGACCAATGAAATAGAGGAAGCAATAACTTCTAGTCATTATAACTGCTGAAGTGAAGCCTCTGGACATTTTATATCTACTAATATAACATGCAAACAGGTGAAAACAAGTGAAAAGTTTCACTCTGGGGGAGGAAGATGATGGTCATGTTGTATACCTATGCCCGAAGAAACTGGTGCAATTCCATTTTTTTTTCCCTTTGAATTCTTTAGTGTTTCATACACTTTCCTTTTCTATAATTCAGTTTTACCTCCAGCGGGCCTTAGTGTACTATGTGTGAGCTTGACTAAGTCTGAAAACAAGGCAATTTTTGAGAGATCTTCATATGAAATGAGGAGAGAATATTTGTTCAAGGGAGTGATAGCATCTACAAGAAATTTTGGCTGTGAGACCATGAGTATGTGAGAGTGAGATTTTGGGTGCAAGACAGTATAAGGAACAGGGATATTGATAAGTTCAAGAAAGTCAGTGTTTTAAAGGGAGAGGACAATTTTGAAGAATAGTTGTTTCAAACATTGATGACATGTGTGTGCAACTGGGTAAAAGGACAAAAAAAGAAGGTAGGAGAGAGGTAAGAAACGGGAATGGTAGGGAAGAGGCAAACATGAAGAGATTCTATTTATGTCATAGGCAACCAGTTGATGTGTTTATGCACTGTTGTTTAATATATGAGACAGGAAGTTGGCAAAAAATTGGTCCCCAGTAGAGCATAGCCAATATATCAGAACTGAAGTCAGTCTTCTCATAATCCAAATGCCTTGAGTTAGACCTGTAGGTGGAATAGAGAACTGAAGAATAGTACAAAAAGCAACCGTAAGATGAAATCAGATGCCTATGAGCAGAAGAATACAAGGAATGAGATACATACATGGTGAAGAACAGCTGCAACATTGCTACAGATTCATGGAAAGGAGTAACATGGGCTTTAACCTGGGAATGGCTGAAGATGGATTTACAACTAGGAAGGGTGGTGCAGCAATGATCAGAGTCAACTAAGGTCCTGCTCAAGGCAAGGAAGCTCTTTCTGAGATAAAAGTTTTCTCTACTTCAAAGAGAGAGGAAGCATGTCACAGAGAGGTTTGACAACTGTCATCATCACTCATGGAGGGTAGAGGTAGGCAGAGGAAGAAGCTTATTTGTAGAGAGTTCCCTCTAAATTCCTCACACTGAGGAAAAGTCAAAGGGGCCCTGGTTTTGGCTCTGTCCAAGTCTATGTTTTGAGAAGTTCTGAGAGTGTCCTTGAGAGTAATCCAGTGTCCAACCAAGTTAGGAAACACCCAGACTATCAACTGTGGAAGAGAAATGATGCCCTGGAATATAACATATTTGATTTGGGGGAGAAAAGAGAATCAACTCAAAGCAATGTACATTTATTTGGTGTGGTGGGCTAAAGCCAGCACCTTCTTAGTTTAAGTATGATTTTGAGAGAAAATGAGATACTCAAAAGTCAACATAAATGCAAAGAAGGAAATTTCCTTTTCCCTAACACAGTAAAGATATATAGCAAGATAGAGAGGCATATAGCTTCTCTGGATGTAGCCCACCTTATCTCCACCTTGATACGTGTCTGATAAGTCAGTCACCAAGGTATAGTGATTTATGTCGTCTAGAGCACTCAACAAGGAACCTCACGGCTTCTGCAATTTATCGGCCAGAGGCCAGGAAGCTACATGGAGGGGAGGAAGCTACACCAGGGACACTGCTAGGAGAACTGGGGCCAAAGGAAGTTGTGCCAGTTTGTGCATGGGGAGACAGCTGTGTCAGGGGAAGAGACGTTGTATCGGGAAGCTACTGTTCTATCACATTAGGGAACTAGTATGTTGAACATTGGTCTAGGATCTGGAGATGAAAAAGTTAAGAAGACTTGCTCACTGTCTTAATGAATTTTATAATCTAGGAGAAGATGGATAGATAGATAGGGACAGATAGATCAATAGATAGATATAGACATACTTAGATCTATCTACTAAAGCACAAAGTAGAAATTAATAAACACGTAAAAGAGATAAAAACATATCTTATGTGCTGTAAAGTGCTTTGCAAACCTTGCAGTTCTATATCAACGCTTCTTATTATTATTGTTAAGGGCATTCTGATATTTGATATATAAAATAAAAAGATGGCAAAACAGAATTTCTAGTATCAGTGTGGGCTCTTTCACATATTGACTTCCAGAAATGCTACTGCTTGATTTAGTACTCTGTGGCTCAGCACCCATTCAAAACTATGGCTCATAAGCTTCCAAAAGTGTGTGAATTTTTGCCAAATAGTGGACACATTAATTCAAACTGAAGACATCTAAATCAAACAGCTTAACAAAAAAAAATGATAAGAAAATATTCATATCACTTTTTTTTTCCTGGACACATTTCCCTACCAGTTTTGACAGTAATGGGAAAGGACACATTTACAGAAAATATTCTTAATGAGAGACAACGTTAGTAGTCCTCATGGAAAGGACACGTGGCCAGTAAATATGCATTGAAATGTCGATTCCAGGATCCCATTTGGCCAGGTCAAAGAAGAGTAAATATTTAAGGACTATATCAGGTCAAGACACATGTGACCCTGGGAATTCACACCTCTGATTCAGGAATGTTGCTAATATCTTCAGAGAATGCTGTTTTCAAAAGGACATCTGTGCTTTCTACTGGATGCATTCATTTTCTCTGCTCATCTCATATTCCTTTATCTGACCATATTCTTTTATTATTCCATCTGACTCTCTCCTCTAGGCACATGGTAAGCTTTTCACTGATACCAGTATCCCTTCAGGGTCATCTGTGCTATCCATCTAAGCCCTGTGTGTTAATATACAATAACTAGAAAGCTTCTCTCTGATGAAAGCAAGTAGATGACTCTTTAGTCCTATAAGCTGCCATGCTCTGCTAAATGTCTGCCAAACAAAAGCCAAGAAAAGTGTCCCTCAAATTAAGATGAAATCTTCCCTTGGAGGCACCGTTCTGCAGTGGAATCAGTGGATTTGAAGTTGAAGGACTTTGGTTTGAATTCTGGCACTGGTACATACTACTGTCGGTAAACCATGTAATCTCTCTTGCACCTTTTCTCTTCTACCAGGTAAGGGGAATTGGTTTAGTTTATCTCTAAGGTTCCTTCTAGCTCTAAATCTACAATCCTATGAACTCACCAAGTCCAGGGCTGAATCACAGTCCTCTGTCTCATGTCTATCCAAATTAGGGTTATATATTCATTGAATTGCCTATCTAAGTCTTCATGAAGATTCTGTGCCTCTAAACACATTTCAGGGGGCTTTGTCATAGAAACCCACATAGGACCTAACTTTTATTTTAAAATCATCTTGCCCAAAGCAAGTATATTTCATTATACCTCTTTTCTCCCATTTTCCTCACAAATTGTATTCTTTTTAACCCAGGAAAATGTTGTCTGACTTTTAAAATGAGCCTAATATAAATGATCCTTATGTTACCTTTAAGTTTATGTCCTTTGTCAGTGTCTTTCTTAGGAAAGAGTTCATAAAATTGATGTTGCACTTAAAATAACTTTTATAAGCCTTAAGCATTTTGTTTTCTATTTACCCTGATATATAAAACATTATCATTCCTTAAAAGGAAGAATTATTTTTAAAATTTATTAATATCTTCATTTTTTATATCATATTTTTCCTATTACATCCCTGTTTCAAGTCACTCCCAGAGAATTATACATTTGTAATGAAGAATTGGACAGCTAGGTGGCACAGTGGGTAGAGCAGCAGGTCTGGAATCAGGAAGATTCATCTTCGTGAGTCCAAATCTGGCCTCAGACACTTACTAGTTGTGTGTCCCTGGGCAAGTCACTTAACCCTCTTTGCCTCAGTTTCCTCATTAGTAAAATGAGCTGAAGAAATGGTAAACCACTCTAGTATCTTTGCCAAGAAAACTTCCAATGGGGTCACAAAGAGTCAGACATGACTGAAATTATTGAACAGGAACAATGAAGCATTAAAAAAACAGAATGGAAATGAAGCTGAGCAAAACTAACAAACACTGAAAAAGGGTTATATTATATGCATTGTTCCACATGCAGAGTCTTTCCTACAAAGCAATAGGGTGAAGTGGCTTTTCATAAGCTTTTGTTGGAGCAAGACTTGGTCATTTCAATTTATGACATTCAGTTTCAATTGTCTATATTGGTGTACTCATTGTGTATAGAGTTTTCCTGGTTCTTCTTAGGTCACTGTGCATCAGTTCGTGTACGTATTTTCATGCTATTCTGCATTCATCTTATTGTTTCCTACAGCACAATAGTTTTCCAATGATGTACCACAATTTGCTTAGTATTTCCTTGTATTGCTGGTGTCTTCCTTCTTTTATATCCAGTTCTTTGATATTATAAAAAAATGCTTTAGTGTTTAGTGAGGCTTTCTTTTTGTCTTTACTTCTCTAAGGTATATACCCAAGATTGAAATCTTTGAGTCAAATGACACTAACATTTTAGCCACCCAATATCTTCCAACAATTCCAAATTGCTTTCCAGAAAGGAAAAAAAAATCAAAACTCCATCAATGGCCTTTCTCCAATGTCCCCAACATTGACTATTTCCATCCTTTGTCATCTTGGTTTTAATTTTTATTTCTCCTATTATTAATGATATGCAGCATTCTTTAAATTATAATGGTTCACCAATTCTTTGTTGTTGTTTTTGTTTGTTTTGTTTTTAAGAACTACTCGTTCATGTTATCAGGAAATGTCTTACTTATTTCTTTGAGTTGTCTATATATCTTGTATACCAGACTTTTAACAATGATATTTCATACAACAGTTTGGGGGAATCGTATTATAAAGAATGTCTCTCCAGTTAGCTTAGTCAGTGTTTAATAAAACTTGAAGATATCTTGCTTTCTAAAATAAATAAATAGTTTCATTTTATTATACATCACAAGAGCTATGTGGATGCTGGGCTACAAAGTCCACCTCATTTCCAAGATCTTCCCGATTTGGTGTGCAAATGAATCCAACTTAACAGTAGAGCTAAATGAAAAAAGAAAGGACATTGTCTTCTCCACTCTTAGCTCTCATTTATGCTTTGATTCTATCAGTAGCGCAAACACAAAGATATACACATGTGCACACACAAACACACACATACTCTCTCTAAATAATTTTGGTGCAGTATTTTGCAAGCAAAAAATCCTGCTTTCTTCCTAACAGAGCAAAATATTCTACATCTCTGGAGAAAAAAAGCTTTTCCAACTGGTTGGAACAGGAAAAGCTTTATAGAAGAAGCTGCATTCGATCTGATTCTTAAAAGGTGGGTAAGATTTCAAAGGCAGTTAAGAACTGCATGAGTAGAGACACTGAATGTGTAAAGCATGAATTTTACATGGGACAGGAAGTATTCTAATTGGGCTGGAACACAGAGTGGGAGTAGTGAGATGTACAAATAAGTTGTATAATATCACATTGAGGATAGTCTTGATGCCAAGTTAAAGCAAAGAGCAAACCAGATTCAAGGACTGAGAACTACCAGGGAAATGACAGTTTGAATCACTTGCCTTTTTTTTTTTGTGCTTTGTTGTTCTTGTTGCACCTGTGTTAGCCACCTCCTTCCCTTGAATTGGAACAGCTGCACAATGGCTTACAAATCCTATCAGTTGTCAAATTTTAAGGCCTCTTCTATAATATCATTTGCATTGGCCCTCTCCTTTTGATTCCCATTGTTATCATCCCAATTCAGAGCCCCGTTGACACAGACCTGGCAAATTGCTGTTGCCCCAAGTCTAACAGGTCAGCCTGAATCCAATTTCTTATCCATATTTGTACTACAACTAGATTAATTTTTCTCCTGTACTGTTGTGAAAAGCAGCATGGTGATAATAAAATCAGGCTCAGAACCAGGAAAACTTGTTTGCATTCTGCTTATGACACACTTAATTTCCAAATGCTTCAGACAATTTTATAAATATAAGTTACCAAATAGTTGTCCATCTCCATTATTAGAGGGATTTTCCTCAGCACATGTCTCCTACACCAATAAAATCATAGTTCTAGACAAAAACAAAACCAACAAGAAATAGTTTGCTCATACCATTCTCCAGCCCCAATCACTTCAACTGCTTCCTATATTTAATTCAAGGCCCTCTGCAATATTGTATCACCTTGCCTTGAAAGACATTTCTTTCTATCACTCCCCAACACTCCACTCTGGTCACTGAAATCCTACCTATCCTCTAAGACCAAGATCCAAAGCCAATTTTCTTATGAAGTCTTCCTTTATCCAAGTAATGGGAAATTATATTTCTCATCTTCGAGCTTGTATTAATCATTAAACTATTCTTGAATTATTGTTACGTAGTCATCATGATTTCTTTCATGTTCCATTTATTTGAGTTTCAGTTGTATTCCCCAACTAGATTACAAATTTCATGCAAACAAAAAGA
>JAQQSZ010020515.1:0-10124 GCA_028646595.1 Phalanger gymnotis
AGCTGGGGGCTGGGAGTTCCGTTTGGGACAGACCTTACCCTGAGACCATCCAGGCTGTCCTGGGCTGGAGCCCTGCTTCCCTCTGCCACTTTGTGGGTTCTGCAGTTCTAGAATTGGTTCAGAGCCATTTTTTTATAGGTTTTTGGAGGGACTTGGTGGGGAGCTCACGCCAGTTACTGCTTTCCAGTCGCCATCTTGGATCTGCCCCAAGAATAGTATTTAAAATGATGTAAAACCATATGTTGTCAACTCTCAAGTCTTTGTATTCATCTGAAACAAAATTTAAAATGTCCCTTGCAACACAGAACCTGATTGCTGAATTAGTAGTAAAAAACTTGAATTATTAGAGGTGTATATGTAGTCTGTGTTCAGTGTGGCAGTAATAAGGAAATCACATAAAAATCTTAATTTTCTTTGTTTTCTTTCATTTTGTCTATACCTCTATTATGGAATTAATGATGTTCTATTTTGTGTAATATGGGCCAGATGAGAGAAAGCCTGCACATTCCAATGTGATATATAATATGCATCTGATTAGGAAATACCTGTCCCTGGAGACTTCAGGGTCCAAATATCCAGTCCTATTATAGGGGGATAAAGGCTTTAAAGTTTTACAGTGTGCTTCTCTTATGGGAGAAGGAATAATATGAGAAAGAGGAGACATGGAAAGGAGAGAGCAGAAATGGCACCAGATGTGGGAGAGGGCACTAAAAGTTCACAGAGGGAACAAGAAACACAGATAAAAATTTACAAGATAGGGAAGTTTTGAATTAACCAATTGAGGTATAGAAACTGTTGGGTTCTTTCAGTGGCGTGTAGAGGCTGGTAGAAAATTGCAGATCAAGATCTATGAGAAGCTGATAATCAAGATGAACAAGACCTTAAATGGTTTTCCTAGTATGGTGGGAGTAAGATCCTAATGCAGTTTAGATAGCTTTCCCTTAAAAAGGTAATAAAACTTTATTTAAATGAATTAGATTTAAATGAATTAGAACATTAGGGATTGGATCATCAATATAACTTCTTTATTGGCTGAATATAAAAACAGACAAGACAAGGAATTTGAAGTCTTCTTTTAGGATTTGGACTACGGAACAGCAATATGAACAACCTTAGCAGGGGAAAGTTTCACTTAAATGAATCACTTGAAGCTTCAGTGAAAATTCTTTCTCTAATACGAAAGTACTTTCCGTGCTGTGGTTAAATTCCTTTTGATTACTGACAGATATTCTAAGAATGTCTCATTTCCTTAAAAATGCAAATCTGAGATACATAACCAACGTGCTTACACTTGACCTTGGACCTGCTATGAGCAGTTCCCACATAGGAATTTATAGGTGGAGATAAGCTTCTTCTTATGCAATTCTGAGGAAGTATATTATAAGAAGGTATTAAATTGGGAGATGATTGTTATGAATAATTCTAACACATGAACATGTTTATGTTTACAGGCAAACAGCTGACAGGTCACCAACAGACTGATAGATAGATGATAGACTTTTTCCCACTTTGCTGCTGGATCATCAGCCATTAATGCTTGTAGTAATATAACTATTTGTTATGCATACTACCCTTTAAGCAATTTAAGTTGGTAGTATCAAATTTAAGTACAGAGGAATCCCTGTGAGCTACCTATTGACTTAGAAAATTACAAATTAATATCGTCTAAGATACATTGTATTTATATTTATTTTGTTAAAACTTTTCCTAATTCCGTTTTAATCTGGTCTAAGACATATTCAGGAGTTGTTGCTCAGACCTAAATTTGAAATCTATTAAAATTTGATGGCACCAACTTTTTTTTTTAAAAAAAATTGTATCTTCACTACAAAATCTAGTAATATAACATTTTATTATTTTTTGTTAAAAATGAGTACTGTACTTATTCTTAGAAAAAAATCTCTGCTTATAGACTCTCAGCTATGGTGGTTGGGAGTGGGGAAGAATCACTTGAAAGGTTATAAATGGCTTAGATTCAACTATCATTATTTAAGGAAAACAAATTAGGATCATAAAGGCTTTGGATGAGTGCATAGTTCAGCCAAGCACAGTAGGATTTAGGAACACAGTAGATTTGTGAGCAGGCTTATCTCATTGCATATCTCCTACGCCCTACTCCCCACTTCCCTTCTTGTGACTAACAATCTGGTCAAGAAACTGATTTTTGTATTCTTAGCACTTAGTATAATGCTTTGTGAATAGAAAATGCTTAACTATTTTGTTGCATTAATGAGTTAAATGAATTATATTAGCTTTCCTTTTGTTAAAGATTAAACTATTTTCCATGCTCATTTTAATTTATGTTCTATTCATAAGACTAAATCAATAGCTAATTAGAAGGAAGGATCAGAAGATAGTTTAGGAGTCAGTGTGCCAAACATTGCAAAAAGCTCTAGTTCTACAATCAGAGGATCTTGACAGAAATATTGTCTCTGAGACTGTGTAATCTTGAGCAAGTCACTTAACCTCTCTTTGCCCTGGTTTCCTCAAATACAAAATGAGGGGATTAGACTCAAGTTGTTTCCAGCTCTATGTCTATGAATCTACACTCTTATGGATATAAGAAAAACAATTCCAACATACCAACATCATCTATTGCCTAAATTATTCATTCTGGTAAGTGAGAAATGGATATTTCCAGAACAAGAAGGACAAAATATCTATCAACTTCCTGGAGGATCGGAATACAGAGTAGGAGAAAATAAATTGCCTTTATTATTACCACTTGATGACTGGCAAACGGAAAGACAAGGAAGTTAAGGATGATGTGAATTGTAGATAACAAACGAATAAAACATTGAGGAGGGAATGATGAGCAGTATCACCCCATAAAACAGTGAAAGTTAGTAGAGGGGATGAAGAGGGATAAGAATAATTTGGTGTAAAAAGTCAACTGTCAGGTCATGTCAAGGATATTTATAGATGAAACTGGTAGAAAGACTACAAATCACAAAGAAATAAAATAGATTTTTTTTTAGAATTTCTATCTTTCCATTAAATTTCAACCCTCATAATTAAAGGTAAACAATACATTTATGCTTTAATATATCTATCTTTGATGTGATACATGAGGAATGAGAAACTACAATCTGCAAGCATTGTGTCACTTTGTGACAGGAACAGTGTTTGGTACCAAGCAACTGAGAAAATTAAGATAGTAAAGTGATTATACTCGAAAAGTAGATATTGACAAGTTTTACAATCCTAAAAATATGATTTTGAAACAACTGAAGATTGATTTTCAAGTTATTTGGAAAAAAATAAATTCCAAGCACATGGAGAAGAGGGGCTCAGATGGTAAATTATCAAAGATAATATTAAAAAGACCATTAGTAACTATCAACCTATATGTCATTCACTCCTCTACTGAATATTTATGAGCATGTTCTACACACACCTAAGATGTATGCTTTATTAAATTGTGATTAGAAAAGGATGAAGGTAGCAATGGATAGTGTTGAGCCTAGGTTCAAGAAGACCTGAGTTCAAATTTGGTTTCAGACACTTATTAGCTATGTGACCCTAGGGAAGTCATTTAATGGCAAATAACTCCATTATCTTTGCCAAAAACAAAACAAAACAAAAAAAAAAAACAATGACAAAAACACGGACTTATGGTCCACAAGGTCAAAAAGAGGGGGACACAGCTGAATGACTGAAGAAAAAGGCTCATGTAGTTAAAGCAATGGATAGCAGTTGTATTACCCAAGTTCTACACTGGAACTCATTTTACAAGGCTAAAAGACCTAGAGATTTCTTAATTTAGTTAGACTTTTAAAATAATCGAATTTAAGGGTTTTTAAAAAATACATTCTATATTTTTATATTCTATTTCATCTTTCTCTTTTGATTTAAAAGATTTCCTTTTTTGGGATTTTTTTGATTATTTTGAGGTATTCTACTTTTAATTGAATATGCGGTTCATTAATCATCTCATCTACTTTGTTAAGGCAGGCTTCTGGTTATGGGGGTGGGGGGATAGGGGAGAGATAATTTTTCCTCTGAAGAACTACTTTGTCTGCATTCCCAAAATGGTATTTTGTTACCTCAAAGTTGTCATCCCCATTCACATGCATCTTGTTTCTGTGAATGTTCTTTCATATATTCAGTAGTCTTGGGTTAGAATAATTTCTCTAATTAATTCTGGATCTTTAACCTGTGTTATCTGAATTAATTACTAATTTTATTATCTTATTAGCTTTAAAGGATATATTTTTATTTTTAATTTTTATATTCATTTTGTAAGTGTATAATTTAGATTTGTTTTTATTTTTTTGTATATAGCTAATTGTAGGGTTTTCTATCCTCTCTGATACTCTCATGTTTTATGGTATTGTTTAATTCATTCACATGCAAAATTATAACTAGACTTCTGTTTTCCTACACTTACTTCTTTTGTAATGATTTAATCCCTTCATATTTTAAATAAATAATTTGTCTCCAAATTATTTTTAGTGTATGAATGTTTCTACAGATGCTTTCCATTCTTTTATTACCATTTACCCTCTCTGTTATAAATTATTTTAATCAGTTTAAATTGTCAATTCATTTTTCTTCACATGTATTGATTTATGGCTATCCCTTTTTTGCACTTTCTCTTCACTGCCAGTTAAAGAAGTGATTCAAAATATTCCCTCTCTTTCTCCACAATCATTCTACAACCTTTTATTTGATAATCTTTATTTTTGTGCACCTATTCCCAAGAATCTTAACAATGAAGTAAAAGCAAAATATAGTGATAAAAATAAAATACTTAAAAGGCATTGAAACAATAGACTCATTAGATGGTATAAACTAAACCCATAATAATTATCAGAATTTCTATAACAATGACAAAATACAGGAAGAAGTAGTAGAGAGAGAAATTTTATTAAAAATATCTATAAAGTATATAAAGCACTTGAGGTTATTCTGTCAAGACAATATCAAGAGTTGTATATGTACAGCTTCAAAACACAAATAAACCTAAATAAAGAAAGACAATAACCTAGAGGGAAATTGACTATTCTTGGTTGGGACTAGTGTTTTCAAATTTCCAACAAGTGTTATTAGTCTTTGGGATTCAGGAATGAGAAACCAGAACTTTATCAATCATGTTGTTTTGTATTTTCATAATATTTTGCTCCTGTGTTTTAAAGGAAGAGTAAATGACAGTAATGATGATCAATAATCTTTATTTTTCCTGTGACAAGGTATTACTAAAAATTTCAGATTTTCTGTTTAAAATATAAAACAATAAAGTGTTATGTAACACGAATTGTTATATAAAATAACATATAACAAGAATGCATTCGTTATATATATATAAATGTAACAATATATTCTGTTAAGATATATAAAAATAAATTCATGATATGTTATTATGAACTAATATTTTCTGACAATGACTAAATATGTCAGCCAATGAGCTGATTGATTTTCTTCCTTTCTTAAAATGTTTTAAATATTTTTCATACTCTTTACTTATTATTATGGATATGTAAAAATGTTCGATAAATAAGATATCCTATGTTTAATATTATTTACAAAGAATTTTAGACAATAGCAAATATCCAAACGCCAGAAAATGCCAACAAAATATATTGGCTAATATTTTTAATAATTCAACATTCACATTTCCTATTAAGGTTAACAGTCCTATATAGAATCATGTGTTGAAAGTGCTAATTTTGCTTCCAAAGCTTGTTACTTCCTGGAACACAACTCACAGGATTTATAAAAGTATACTAGGTGTATAAATATATTAATCCTTCTTTTATTTGCATGAATGACTCAGAGTTAATAGCAGACAGAGTCATGAACACTCACTTGCAACAATGAAATAGTTACAAGCAAGACTATCTGATCAGATCATGACCCCTTCTCTCCTATGCATTCCTGTCACTCTTCCTAGAAATATAAACCTCAAATTGTGTATTTCCTGTTGTTGTTTTTGACTTGACATCAACAAATTCCCTAGGAGCAGTAAAGTCTCCATGTTGATAATTAACCTTTAATTCTTAAAGAAAATTTATAGTTTTTTCCCCAATTTCTTGATTAAAAATTCCAGAGTTCAAGACATGGAGAAATATATGAATTTCCAAAAATACTAGGAAGGAAATCCTAAATGGAAACACCAGGTAGAATGAGCCAATATAAAAATGTACTACATAAATTAATGTTCAAATTTTGCATATAATACTCAAGTTGCAAAAGTGATAATAGACAGCATAGTTAAATTGGATACTATCTGTAGAATGTTGCATAAACTTTGAAATTCCATATAAATATTAGAATCTATTATAAAACTAGAACAAATAATAATAAAAATCACTTGATAGAAAAAATAAAATTCAAGAATTCCATTTTTAAAAAGTAACAATTAAGGAGAAATAGCACTTTCATACATTAAATCATTCTAAAAAAAAAGCTACTATACTGAGTAATCTTTTTTTTTTTTCCTTTTGGACTGAATCTTTGATTTCACTAGTTTAGGAAACACCTGGAGGGGAAATTACTCTTCCAAAGCAGTTACTACCTTCTTTACAACTTAAACTTTTTGCGAGTGGATTTGGTGCCAAGACACGTTCCCTATATTATGTCATCCTGCTACTATTGAGACTGGTTTAAAAAAGTAGAAGGAAAAATAGACCTGTAGAACATAATAATAAGGAAGAAACATCAAGAAAATCAATAACACATTGTATGGAAGAACTTTTTATTTGTTATGAACTTCCAGAAAAACAACACCTAGGAAACAATTTAGCAGAAATTAATTTTATGCCATGTAACAAAACAAGGTATATACTGGTATATAATAATATTATAGGCAGAACAAGTAAAACCAGAAGAGCATAATATCTATATCTAGGAGGAAATTCTTCAGCAAGAATGTGATGGAGAAAATCCCCAAAGATAAAATGAAAAAGTAGATAACTATACATGCATTAAAAATATTTTGCATGAACAAAATCAGTGCAACTAGTTTAAGAAGGCAAAAGGAGGGGAGAAAACTATATCTCAAATATCACTGATAATGATTTAATATGCTAGATGCGTAGGGAATCTAACACAAATATGGAAGACCACAAGCTGTTGCACAATGCATAAGTTGTCAAAGATAAGTACAAGATTTTTGAACTATTGATAATCGTGCGAATGTTTTCCACCACACAAGTACTTTGAGAAATGTAAATCAAAGCAGTTCTAAGCTTTCTCTCCTACCCAGTTCATTGGTAAAGATGATGAAGGACAGGAATAATAAAAAAAAGCAAAAAATGCTTGTGGAAAGACAAATAAACTTACAACTTTTGGGAAGATATTAGTTAATCTATTCTGGAATACAATTTGGAATTATGATTTTTTGAAAAAGTAACTAAAATGCTTTACAATTTGACCCCCCCCCCAAAAAAAAGAATTCATTGCTTGGCATATAGCCCAAGGAGTTCAACAATAGAAAGCTCCCATATACAGAAAAAATATTGCTAGCAGTAGTTTTCTTGGCAACAAAGAGCTAAGGAATAAAAAGATGTTGACCAACTATGGAATGGCTAAAAAAACTATGGTAAATGTGTGTGATTAACATGATATGAAAAATGATGGAGATATAGAATTCAGAGAAGCAAACAAAGACATTATTGATATAAGGTCAAGTAAGAAGAATTGGAATAAAATGAACATGCATAACAATTTTTTCTTCATTTTAAAATTTAATTTATTTAATATATTTAGTTTTCAGCATTAATTTTCACAAGAGCTTGAAATACAAATTTTCTCCCCATTTCTACCCTCCCACCCACTCCAAGATGGCATGTATTCTGGTTGCCCCATTCACCATTCAGCCCTCCCATCTGTCACCCCACTCCTCTCCCATTCCCCTTTCCCTTCTTTTCTTGTAGGGCAAGATAAATTTCTACGCTCCGTTACCTGTGTATCTTATTTCCTAGTTGCATGCAAAAACTTTTTTTTTGTTTCTTTTTCAACATCTGTTTTTAAAACTTTGAGTCCCAAATTCTCTCCCCTTTTCCCTCCCCGCCCACCCTCCCTAAGAAGACAAGCAGTTCAACACAGGCCACATGTGCATCATCATGTAAAACCCTTCCACAATACTCATGTTGTGAAAGATTAACTATGTTTTGCTCCTTCCTAACCTATCCCCCTTTATTGAATTTTCTCCCTTGACCCTGTCCCTTTTCAAAAGCATTTGTTTTTGAAGCCAAGATGGCTGGAAAGTAGGGACTTGCATGAGCTCCCTGGCAGATTCCTCCAAAAACCTATAAAAAATGGCTCTGAACAAATTCTAGAACTGCAGAAAATAGTAGAGGGAAGAAGGGATCCAGCCCATGACAACCTGGATGGTCACTGGGTGAGGTCTATTGCGAGTGGAGCAGAGGGGAGCTAAGCTCAGCATGAGCGGTAGCAGGACCAACCAGACCAGGAGCCTGACAGAACATGCCCTGGCCCCCTGAATCGGTGAGCTGTGGCACTTACCCGACTTCTCAACCCAAAAACACCAAAGACAACAGAGAAGGTTAGTGGGAAAAGGTGCGGGGGACAGAGTTCCCAGTTCGGCCAACACCCCAAGGGCAGCGGGGGAGGTGCAGCTACAGAACTACAGCTGCAGTTACTTCTGGCCCCAGGTCCACATGGTGGGAGGAATTAAGTGGCAGATCAGAGCAGGAGGGCAGGGACTGCTTAAGATTTGCATCAGGTCCTGGGTGGCAGTTCTTGGGGAAGGAGGAGTGCTGGTGTGGCAGAACTGGCTGTACAGAGATAGCTCTGAAATCAACGGCGCATGTGCTCAAGTCTTGGAATAAAGTACTCTTTGCTCTACAAGAAGTCATACCAGGATGAAAAACTCAAGGGTCAAGTAAGTTGGCTGGGAACATGGCCAGGCAGTGAAAACGCACTCAGATTCAGTCTCAGAATTTAGAGTCTTTCTTTGGTGACAAAGAAGACCAAAACATACAGCCAGAAGAAGTCAACAAAGTCAAAGAGCCTACATCAAAAGCCTCCAAGAAAAACATGAACTGGTCTCAGGCCATGGAAGAGCTCAAAAAGGAGTTAGAAAAGCAAGTTACAGAAGTAGAGGAAAAATTGGGATGAGAAATGAGAAAGATGTGAGAAAACCATGAAAAAACAAGTCAAGGACTTCCTGAAGGAGACTCAAAAAAAAATACTGAAAAAAAAAATTGAAGAAAACAACACCTTAAAAAATAGACTAATTCAAATGGCAAAAGAACTCCAAAAAGCCAATGAGGAGAAGACTGCCTTGAAAGGCAGAATTAGCCAAATGTAAAAGGAGGTCCAAAAGACCACTGAAGAAAATATTACCTTAAAAATTAGATTGGAGCAAGTGGAAGCTAGTGACTTGATGAGAAAACAAGATATTATAAAACAGAACCAAAAGAACGAAAAAATGGAAGACAATGTGAACTATCTCATTGGAAAAAACCACTGACCTGCAAAATAGATCCAGGAGAGATAATTTCAAAATTATCAGACTACCTGAAAGCCACGATCAAAAAAAGAGCCTAGATGTCATTGTTCAAGAAATTATCAAGGAGAATTGCCCTCATATTCTAGGGCCAGATGGTAAAAAAAAACAAATTGAAAGAATCCACAGATCTCCTCCTCAAAAAGATCCCAACAAGAAAACTCCTAGGAACATTGTCATCAAATTCCAGAGCTCCCATATCAAGGAGAAAATACTGCAATCAGCCAGAAAGAAACAATTTGAGTATTGTGGAAAAACAATCAGGATAACCCAAGATTTAGCAGCTTCCACATTAAGGGACCTAAGGGCTTGGAATACAATATTCCAGAGGTCAGTGGAGCTAGGATTAAAACCAATAATCACCTACCAAGAAAAACTGAGTATCATACTCCAAGGCAAAATATGGATTTTCAGTAAAATAGAGGACTTTCAAGCTTTCTCAGTGAGAAGACCAGAGCTGAATAGAAAATTTGACTTTCAAACACAAGAATCAAGAAAAGCATGAAAAGGTAAACAAGAAAGAGAAATCCTAAGGGACTTACTAAAGTTGAACTGTTTTGTTTAAAATCCTACGTGGAAAGATGATGTGTATGATTCATGAGACCTCAGTGTCCTAGTAGCTGAAAGGAATATGCATATATATATATAT
>JAQQSZ010020516.1:0-10124 GCA_028646595.1 Phalanger gymnotis
ATGATTAAATCAATGCAAAGGTTCCTTTTATTCACTCTCTATATGTCATCCTCCTCCTGCCCTCTCCAGCACATAAGACATAAAGAATATTAGCTGGGGCAGGGAATGCAGGGTTCAATTGGCTGACTGATTTGTCAGATGGAGATTCCTGAGGCAGTTGGAGTTCTGTGTCTACAGCTTCTGATCTTGGCTCCTATAGGCAAGAATGGATTTCTCATAGTGAGATAAGAAATTGGAGTAAAGGAAAGCCTTTTCCCTTTTTTTGTCCACAGAGATTACTATAAGCTGTTAATCAAGCTCTTCTGGATCTAGAATCTTGTTCAACAGATATGAAATCCTGTTGAAATCTCAGCTTGAGAGACACAAAAAAATTGTCATCGTAGGGAGGTTAGAATACATAACTCAAGAGATGGAACGAACCTCAAAGGCCACATGTTCCAAACTCAGATATTTTTTTGGATGAAGTAAAAAAAGCTCAGATAAATATGGAAAATCAGACAAGAAGGTGGAACTTTCTTTTGTGAAGCCTGCCTCCTTCTCTCCATCGACAAGTTCTGGAGACTCCATTTTGTGGAGACGCACTCACCAGATTTTAGTTCTCTTCTGGGCGTGTTCTTGGTTTCTCAATGTCAAAGCTATGTACCATGACTGGGTACTTTAATCCCATCCTGGCTCCTCCCTGGGGAGCTAAATGAGACAGTGAATAGAGCTGGACTATGACTTGGAAAGACCTAAATTCAAATTCAGCCTCTGTTACTTCTTAGCTATCTAACACTGGGCAAGCCACTTGACCTGTATGACTCAGTTTACTAAATTATAAAATTGGGAAAACCACACAACTACCCCACAGGGTTGTAAGGAACAAAGACAGGGCTTCTACGAAGCACTTAGTCCAGTTCCTACCACATAGTATGTACTTAATAAATGCTTGTCGTCTGCCTTTCCTCCACTTTCCTTCTCAGTTCGCTTTTGAAGGTTTCCTCCCTCCTCTTCCAATGTAAGGTACTTGATTGCAAAGGCTATCATTCTTCTTGGTTTTATTTGTATTTCCAATGCTTTGGTCAGTATTGGTTCATAGCACTTACTTAATAAGTGGTTGTGTTGTCATTGTTGTTTATTTGCTTTTTTTTTTGCTTTCTTCCTAATAATTTTTATGTGGGAATTGAATTAAAGTTCCCTGACATCAGGGTCAATACTCCTTCCTCAGTATCATATTGGCCACTGTTTCTGTAGGGGCAACAATGTGAAAATGAACAGCCACTCAAGAAAACTCCAATAACAACTTACCAAGTGACTATGCAATCCCCCTAAGATGTGCATTTGTCAACTCAAATACCATGCCCAATAGCTCACAGAGCCAGCCAGGCCTGTCTTTGGACTGAGATCCACAAGTACACACACAGCAGGAAGGAGTTTGAAACAACAGGCACATTTGCCAGAGATCAGGCCTGCTCACTGTGTCCAAGCTGAAGTCTGCCAGTCATTGAGCCACAGATTTGGGGATGTTTATCCCTCCTTAATTGAGAACCACTCATGATGAGGAGACATCAAACACGCAGAGAGCCCTAGCCATTACTATATCTACACTTGAGATGCATCTCATGTAAATAAAGCCTCGTATTGCCCTTTTAAAATAAACAAGCAGGACACAGAGGCCTGCCCATAATCACTAAATTATGAAGAACAGATGTGAAACATTAGTGAGTAAATGTGCTTGCTGGCATGGGGAGAAAGCAATCAAACAGCATGCACTGTACCAACCAGATTGGCTTTTAAATGACTCATACATTGGAATTCCCTATAATGGCAACCAGAAAATAAAACTGTTCACTTGACTAGAGCTGATACATTTTAGTTACCTTAAATTAACTGCTAATTGCATCATTCTCAGGTCACCTGCATTTCTTTTCAACAGGGAGTTGAAATGTTTGGGATCTGATGAATATTAGCATAAAAATAATAACTGTGTGCTTCGGTTGTGTAGCATGTTGGTTTGTTTCAAAGTGTTTTTTTCCTCACCTGAATTTGATAATCATATCTCAGAACCTCAGGTTGGAAGGAAACTCAGTAACCCTCTAATCCAATCCATAAATGAAAGTAATCTACAATATAGATAACAAGAAAGTCACTCTCCAAATAGGGAACATCCTCTCTCTAGACATTTCATCCAATTTCCTCCCAGCAAATTTTTCCATGAGACCACAGTTTAATTTTTTTTCCTATTTTCAACTTCCACCCATTACTACTGGTGGGAACACCCTTTGGAAATAAACAGAACAAATATATTTTCTCTTCCGAATAGCATCCTTTCAAAAACTTGAAAACAACTTTATGCCCATCACTGCAACCCCAAAATCATTCTTCCCCGAGATATAAACTTAATATGTCAACTCTGATGTTTATCATTTCACAACTTACTCATAATTCTCTTTTGTTCTTCCTCCAAATATTCTCTTTTACTTAAAGCAAAAAAGAACTGACTACCAAAGTTGTGAAATTGACATGGTAAAGTAGCTTTACAAAAGCCATAAACTCACTTTTTCCCCTGCATTGATGACTAGGTTAGCAGTTTTCTATACTCATCTTTTCAGTTGTTCTTGTCTTTCTTGCTGTGTCTAACATAAAATCCACCTGTCTTCCTCATACTGCAATAACCCTATTATCTTCCATCATCTCATGCCACTAAAATGTGACCTCTCCCAAATTAAGACATCACTTCTTGAAATTACAGAGGTGAGATAATTATGTACATTTGTACTTAGGTCATTGCCAGGTATGGAAGGTCAGAAATTTCAACATGGAAGAGTTGAGAAAAAAAGTGGGAAGAATTTCAATATGAATATCCCTCAATATTGCTCAAAATTTCCTATCTTAATACGATATCTCTGGAGTATTTATCTCTCAGAAAACTAACTAAGCATTATAAAGAGACAACTAATGGCCAGGTTAAAAGGATGATAAATTAAACTGATAACGACAGAAATTCTTCAGGGGTGGGGAGGATATTACATTAATATACAGAAAGCATCTTTGAATCCCTTGAGGAAAGGGATTTGTTTTTGTCTTTGATAGCCAGCCTTTAAGACAATTCATGGTACTTGGGAGATGCTCTCAAAAATACCTGTGAAATTTAATGGAATTGAAAAATTTGATGAAGGAAGAACAATCCAGGCATGCCAGTTATCATAATGTATGTAATAAGTTTGCTTTCTAACCAGAACATTAGACAATTCTAACTGTGGATGCACAAATGCAATGATCTGAAAGCTTTTCATTATCCTGAATGTCTCCTACATATTCTCAGTTCACTAATGTCCTTCCTAAAATAGTTTGTCCAAAATGGAACACAGTGCTCTAGCTGTATTCTTACTAAGACTTACTTCCATCAGAAAGAAAACTCATTTTCAGTATGGAAAGAAGGACAGTGAAAGGATGGATTCAGCCCAAATTAGCTCACCTTAGGTTAGAGTTAGTCCTTACAAAAATTCAGATTTTGGCATTAATGCCTTCTTAGTGCCCTTCTATGATTTGTGGTATCTTTAGTCAATGACCTCATAGCACCTTACCACTCCCTCTTAAGACTTAATGGCTCATGCTCTGGGAAGAGACTGACGTTCAGAAAAAGTTGTTGACTTGCATTGCATTGAGATGCCTTTAATGGAAATACATTTGGAGTCAGAGTGTTCATATGTGTCTCTGCTGCTCATAACCTTTCTTATTTTTCCTAGTCACTCTGTCTTGACCTATAAGATAAAAGAGCTGTCCAAGATGATCTTTAAGGCCTCCTTCAGTACCTATCATACTGTGTTTGTTTCTTTGTTTCTTTGCAAAGTTTTAATGGCTCAGGTGTAACTTAAAGTTGAAAGTCCTGGAATTGTTGCACTGCAACATTGTAGTCTGCTTGGAAAGGTGATGCTTCTGCTATTAGAAGAAGAAATGTCAGGGGATACCTCTGTGCTTTTCTGGGCATGAAAAGACCTGCAAAAATGCCAACTTTCCAATCTGTCTCTTGACAATGGATGGAATGTGTCTTTCACATCACGAGACTTATAGCTATTGAGCTGGACTTTCAAAGCCATTTAGTACCAGCCCCTCATTTTATGTTTGAAGAAACTGATGCCCAAGAAGGTAACTGATTCAAAGTCATTTGAGTATCGGGTCAAAGATAAGATTTGAACCCAAGACTGACTCCTGGAACCACTATATTTTGCACTTGACCATAATTTATAGAATCATAATCATATCACCCGAAGGGAAAACAGCAAAATAGAGGCAGCTAGGCTGTTCAGTGGATAGAATGCTAAGCTTGGAGTAAGGAAGATCTGAATTCAAATCGAAATTAGGTCACTTACGAGTTTTGTGACCCAGGCAAGACCATTAAATTCTGCTTGCCCGAGTTTCCTCGAACTATAAAAGGAAGATTAGTAAAATGAGATTTGTAAAGTGCTTAATAGTGACTGGCACATGGTCCTGAATGAATTCTTCTTCCCTCAAAAGACATTTATTTGAGAAGTTCTTTTTTTTTTTTTAATTTTTGTTTATTTATTTATTTTTTATTTGAGGAGTTCTTAACATTCAGTTTGGGAGTCCATAACTGTAGAGATTTGAAAGAAAAAAATGAACTTTGATGGCTAAAATATATTTTTCATTATTATATAAGTGAATTCAGCATTTCCTTCAAAAGTTTAATGTAATAATAACAATTTAAAAACATCCTGAGAAAAAGTCCATAAATTTCGCCAGAATGCTAAAGGGTCCCATGACACAAAATAAGTTTAAGTATCCCTGACTTAATCCCATCCCATAGTTTTGCAGAAAAAGAAACTGAGTCCTGAAGAGACAAAGTGGTTTACTCAAAGTCATAACACGTCCAAGTGAGATTTATACCTAGGTCTTTGGACTCCAGGAACTGGGATTGATTTTATTTTGTTCTGTTTTGTTTATTTTTCCATTGTATCACATTTCCTCTCTCTTTTGTCACATTCCCTCTCCTAAACTAAACTAATCCAAAGAAAACAGAGAAAATGTTACTCTTCCTAGCATACATACATCTATTTTGACAGCAGCCCACAGGAAAACAGTGCCTTCACTCATAATAGTGATACTTATATTTAGGATTTAGGCCTGTAGACATATATTCTCTGGATAAATGCTTTTTTTAGTATTCCTCAAAACATACTGTACTGTCTACTCTGCCTAGGGGAGATTTTGCCTGGAGAAAAAAAAGAAATGAGCCATGGACTATATAAAGAGCCAGCCCGGTGTTTTGTTATTTCCTATTTTCTTGATTGGCACCAAATGTCAACATTAATTTTTAAGGAATTAAATACCCAAATCACCTTTCCAAGCAGACTACAATGTTGCAGGTGGCGGTTGGGGAATACATTTCCATACATTTTCAGAAAAGTATCATCCTGAGATATATGATATGATGGTATCATGCAGCAGCCATGAAATCATTCTCCATTAGACACAAAACATTATTGAGTCTTGTGGGAGCCATGTTTATAGATGCTAATGGTCCAACTGTGCTCTTGCCTGAAGGAAGGGGAAAGGACTAGAGATGATCTCTCAAGGTCCCTTCTAACTTTTGGCTTGTGCTTGTTATCACGTCCATTGGGATGCATTTGAAATATCAAGTTTCTCAATTCACTTTTCACTTGAAAAATGACTCTTTTCTTGAACAATCATGTAAGGTTTACATACTCTTATTATCTTTTCCTTTACAAAAGAATAAAAGATTTTTTGTCTTGTGGAATTTCTCCATCATTTTTTGTCCAAAGTTGATGGTGGCGGCGGATAGTGTGGCTGGTGTTATTTGTTCTTTTAATAAATGTAGAAATGAATGGCTGTTATTCATTTTTAACTCCTCGTGCATCTGGATCAATTCCCGGACTAAACTCAGGATGCCAATCAACTTTAATGGGTAAAGAGAAGTAAAGTTCATTCATACATGGCACCATTTAAGCCATTCTATTTAAGACTCAATTTGAAATCAAGAACCTGGGGCAGCTAGGAAGCACAGTGAGTAGAGCACTGGCCCTGGAGTCAGGAGGATGTGAGTTCAGATCCAGCCTCAGACAGTTGACACACTTCCTAGCTGTGTGACCTCGGGCAAGTCACTTAACCCCAATTGCCCTGCCTTCCCCCCTCCAAAAAACAAACAAAAAAATGAAATGAAAGAAACCTCCTAATTAATAAAAAGATAACTCTTAACATAAAACCCTAAAACGTAGAAATTGTAGTGTTACCATCAGTATCTTCTTTTAAAAAATATAAAACAGCACACTTAAATGATGTTAATTATAAGAAAACACTAGCGACTCAGAGTTGGAAAGGACCTCAAAGACCATCTTGTCCAATCCATACCTGAACAAGAATTACTTTTATGATGAACACAGCTTTTCCTGAAGATCTGCAGCAATGCCAAAAATACTGACTTACAAAGCAGTCTACTTCACTATATGATGAGTTGTTAGGGAGCTATCTCTTATAACAACATTTTGCTTTTTTTTTCTCTTTGTAACTTCTACTCATTGTTTTAAGTCCTGCCAACAGGAGCCAAGCACATTAGGATTTTCCCTCTTTATGTGTATAACCATTCTTCACATGCTTCCATTGAGACAGATAAGAAATTAGCGTGACTGAAGGGAAGGGGCACTATATTAAGATTTGAAAAAAAAATCACTTCTGATGTGTACCAGATTTATGTGATTTTACCAAGCTCATTTAGACTTCCTCTAACACCAATTCATTGCCTATTATAGTGGGATATTTAAAATAATCCTACCTCACAGGTATTATTTGTTCTTATTTATTTCACAAATTAGTATTCAGGGCTTGCTATGTGTAGTATGCATAAGTTACTGTGGGGGATACATCAGAGTCTCTGCTAGCCCTCCCAATGCGGCTTGTAATTTATTTTTCCTTCTTAATGATAATTTTTGAATAACGATTGAAGGCATGGAAACACTGTCATGTGGTAGAGGGATTAGATTCCTGTACCTGGTTTTAAAAAGTATGACCAGAAGCAGTGTGTAAAACATAAAACAAAATTAAGTTTAATAAAACTAAATAATAGAAATAAATGACATTTATATAGCCCTTCAAAATTTATGAAGCACTTTGTATATATTAACTAGTTTGATTCTCATAACAAACCTATAAGTTAGATATTATTAATAACATGCTGAATTCAGAGAAAAAGGCCTGCTTGGTGTCACATAGCAATCTGTTGTAGGATTTCTAAAAGGTCTTCTGGACTCAAAATCTAGCAGTTTCCTCTGTCATCTACACATTTCTCAAGAATGCAAATTCTACACTCCATGACAGAGATAATAGACCCAGACGAGAGTATATTTCATTTCATTGAAACTTAAGCAATATATAGGGTTGCCTTCCTTCCTTCCCTCCTTTCCTCCCTCCCTCCCTCCTTTATTTGTTTTGTCCTTTTCTTCCTTCCTTCTATCTTATCTTCTTTCTTTCACTCCTTCCTTCTTCCCTCTCTCCTACTCTTCCTTCTCTCTTTCCCCCTGTTATCATTCTTCCTTCTTTCTCTCTCTCCCTCCTATCTTCTTACCCTTTCTTGTTCCTTCTGTCCTTCCTTCCCTCCATCCCTCCCCCACCCTTTCCCCTTTCCCACCTTTTCCTCCTCAAGTGGCAAGAGGTTGGAAAAAAAAATAAATTGTCCATATTTTTTTTAAACAAATATAAGCAAGCTGGCTTAATTGAGGAAGGAGAGATTAGACTATACACACACTTACAATGGAGATCTTAAAGACTGGCTACTCACTTGTGAGATATCTAATAATGGAAATTTCTGGCTATAGATATGAGCCAAGATCCTTTCAAAATTTGGGATGAGATTCTGAGATTTCGCTTCAATGTTTAAAGAAAAACATGATGTTATTCATCTGAGTTCTTTTTCTTAGAATACAGAGGGTCACCTGAGTTGATGGTCATTGTGGTTTATTCTGGCGGAACAATTCATGACTCAACAGCCCAAAATGGTGATGAGTCTTTTCAACTTATTTGGATCTTTATATATCAATAGACATATACTCCATCACAGAGCATACAGTTAAAGCTGTGTTGGCTTCACAGAAGAAGAGATTCTATAAGAATTATTGGCACCTTCATATCATGATGAAACATGAGCAGGGGTTTTTAAGGGGTAATGCCATGTACAAAATATAAAAAAAAATATGATGCTATAAAGTACAATATGATTAGTGCAGAAATGTTCACCCTTAATATATTAGAGTAGATAGCATTTTTATAGGAGGTAATATGGAAATGCTTTATTTGAATGTACTTATTGCTTTTAGTAAACTCTAGAATACAGCTCATTTGGTAAGAATTTTCTATTTTTATGCATTTATGGTGCAAAGAATTTGTAGAGTAAATATTTCACCCTCCTTCGTGAGTCAACTGTAGAAAATAATGCTTATTAGACATCACTTTTGGGGTATAAATTCTATGAAGCCAGGACCCATTCTAGGGAGCCCTACAGCCTCCATAAAATAATTTAGTTCATTAACTGTGCAGAAGAACAAGGTTGGACTGGATTTTGATCATTTACTTACTTCATGAAAGAAAATTGTCATCAGCATACATATGAACAAATGTTTTACTCAGTATACAATATACTTAAGTCATGACCTAGATTCAGAAAATACCATGAAGAAGGTAAGCTTCTACGTTCTATGATCTAGAGATGATTATAATTTAGCAGGGAAGACAAAACATCATTTACCACAGTACAAAATACTGCTATAATCACTGCACAAATGACCATCCCTCTCTTTTTTGTCTATAACTATGTCAGAGTTGAAGGTGAATAGAAATACTAGTTTGTTTAGTGAGTGTCAAGCATGGAAAACCTAATTCTCAGAATTTAAAAAAAAAAACCCTATATGCATAGATATATAAAGAATACCAGCTAGCATTTATAGAGTGCTCAAAATGTTTTCTAATAATTTTCTATATAATAAATCATTTGATTTTTCCAATACACCTTTGAGGTAGGTACTACAATTATCTCTTCATTGCAGGTGAGGAAATTGAGGCTAAGAAGTTATCTATCCAGAGTCACACTCTTAATGTGTCTGACACAAGATTTAAAGTAATTTCTTCTTAGCTCAAAACCATTTTCTACATAACCAACAGAAAGTTTCACTAAAAATTCATAAACTAAATTAATTAAGATATGTATAACTACAAAAGAAAAAAAATATGGTTGCATAAAAGGAGTAAGATATCTCTAATGGAGATGCCAGGTGCTCCATTACTATCCAAACAATGCTAAGACAACTAGAGGAAAATTGTTAGCAGGCTGGGTAGAGATTCATTCCCTTCCAGTACCCCACTGTTTCATGAAGGATTTAAAGGATGTCACGGACAAAAGACAGCATGGCACTTTTGTGACAGGTGCTTTTGGAAGTAGATATGTATAGTTGGAACTGTCACTACATAGGTATAAGAGAAACCAGGTAATATCATATGTTTAATTTTTCCTCTAGTAACATAAATTCATTATTCGAAATCATAGTACCTGAAATACTGTATGATTCCCCCTTCACTACAACACCAACAGTTAATACTCATAATCACATTAACATTGACTACGTACTCTATACACTGTGCTATCTGCCCAATAGGGTTCTGGGAGAAACTATAAAATATAGCGATTAACTTATATCATGTGTTGGCTCACAAATTTCATTTTGGAAAGGTCTCTAAAGGTTACCTGATCTAATTTCCTCCTTCTGCAGAAGAGGAAACTGAGGTCCAGACGGCTTAAGGTTCTTGTGAATAGGGTCATACCTATATTAACTGGTAAAGCCCCAATTTGAACTAAGCCTGCTTAATTCCAAATGTAGCAATTGTTCCATTGTATTAACACCTGTAAGCTTGTTGTCGAAGGCTTCCATGACTCAGATTCTAAAAGTAGGAAACCCAATTAAAATAATACATTCTGAGCCATGGTTAATTGAATAAATTTTTTAAATGTACAATCCTCTTAACTAAGACATGAACCATTGAACCATTTGAAAGAACCATGTATTTCCTGGTGTTGCCTTTTCCTACACATGGCTGTTGCCAAGGCCTGGACCCTTGATACT
>JAQQSZ010020517.1:0-10124 GCA_028646595.1 Phalanger gymnotis
AGAATTTGGAACTCAAGGTTTTAAAAAAATAGATGTTCAAAGTTAAAGCTAAAAAAGGTTTCATCAAAAGAGGAAAATAGGACTACTATACTGTATGTCAGCCATATTAATCAGTATTATTTTAGATTATTTAAAATAACTAGACAGCATAAGGTTAGAATATTGCTGTGGTATAGGAAATAGTGAGTTGGTGGACTTAGAAAAATATGAAAGACTTGGACTTATCAAAGAAAATGTTACCCACCCTCAGAGAAACAGAAGACAGGTAAGTATAACATAGTCTTACAAAGATGCATATGAATGTATATGTCTATATATGAGTGTGATTATGGATATCTAAGTATAAGTATGGGTATGTAAGTATATGTATGTATGTATGTATATATGTATGTTTGTGTGCATAGGTCTGTATGTTTAGGTGTGTGTATATAAATGTATGTATGTGCATATATATATATATATATATATATATATATATATATATATAACATGTAGTATAACATATAGTCCCACTTAATTGTAGCTTTCTTGGGGGCGGAGGGAGCAAGGGGGGAAAAAAGGACAAAGTTAAAAGTAGACAGCAGAGAACAAAAGAAAACGTATAAGGAAGCAAAGAAAAGATGGACAGCTCTAAACCCAGTGCATAGTATTTATTATATAGGTTTTCTTGAAATGGATATTTATTGCTGTATATTTTGAAACCTCTCCTATGTTCTGCTGTGCACATGGCAATTCTTTCCTTATTTTGTTTTTAAGAAGTTTATAATATGCTTCTTTTTCTTTTCATCTTGTGTATTTAAATTTTAGTATTTAAGTTCAGTATAAATAAACTTTTTAAAAAAGCAATTAGAGCCATCCAAAAAAATGTGATAGGCTTCTGTGGTAAGTAGTGAGCTCCTCCATCACTGAAGGTATTCAAGTGAAGATTGGGTTATTACATGTCACAGACACCAGAGATTTATGTACAGGGTGGGGAGTTGATGACCACTAAGGTCCCTTCCAGCTCTAAGATTCTGGGATTCTATTACATTTAGTAAATTGGCATGTGAAATCTATATTTAACTGCAGGCAATATGCAAATTGCAAGCATAAATAGAAGTACAAAAGGTCAGATGTTCATACATTCAATTATAAAACTGAGAAGTAAATAAGAATCTGCTAACAGTTTTCAGATTGTGAAGAGTTGGAAAAGACCTCCAAGGCCATCTATGACAACCCTGTACCTAACACATGAATCCACTCTCTACCACCCACTACCGGTGAGCTTTTGGTGCGACACAAGTGTAATGGAAAAAATCTTGTATTTGGTGTTAGAAAACTGGATATGAACCCTGGCCCTGTTACTTATTACTTGTGTAATCCTGAATATGTCACTTCAGCTCTACGGGGCTCAGTAAAATGGGAGGCTTGGCCCTAAATCTTTTAAGTTTTTTAAATCCCATGACCCGAAATCGTTTCTTCTCTAGACTAAGCATTATCAGTTTCTGCAATTAATGCTCCGAAGACATGGCTTCCAGAATCCTCAATCACCCTTGCCACCCTTCTTAGTCCGTGCTCCAGCTGATCAACGTCCTCCCTAAAATGTCAGTCCTACAACTTAATACCATGTGGATTACCACAGGAGCATCCCTCCAGTCTTCTGGATGTTATGTCCCTGCTAGTCCAACCTAAGATTTCCTTAGCTCCTTCAGCACCACATCCCACTGCTGGCTCCTATTCGGCTTGCATTTTACTTTGGTCTCCTCCTCCCAATCAACATCTTGGAGTTTAACTGGAACTGTTAGATTCTGGTTGTTAGAATCTGAAAGCCAAATCTCTGACAAATAATCATGTTACTCGAGTCTTGAACAGGTCCCCTACTTCATAGATCAGCGCTGTCCAAAATGCCGCCCATGGGCCTCATTCAGCCCAGTCTGCAGCGTGGGTTTATGTCGCCCACCTACGAGCATAGAAATTTACATAAATGCTGTAGTAAATGCAGCCGAGCTGCCGCAGAGCTCTCACTAAAACGGCAAATCAAAATATATTGTCTATTGTTTCAATAAAAACCTAAAGTTGGACAGCCCTGTTACAGATGATCCTCAGGGTATCACTAAATTTCTTCTTGCACTCCAAACACTCTTCTTGTCGTCCTTTTTATTCTTTGATGGACATTTATGTTCTGCCTGTTTCTGTAGTTTAGATTACAGAGTCACAGGGCAAGGGTTAGAAGTTATTCTGTATTTCGTATATGTCCTACGCTTCTTGGCACACAAGTACATCCAATAACAGCAATAGAGGAAAGATAGTAGATGGAACATTGGACTTCAGGTTCAAAGATGTGGTTCCAGATCCCACCTCAGATATTTACTAGCTGTGTGATTATGGACCAATCATTTCAACTCTCAGAGTCTTGATTTTCTAATCTTTAAAATAATAGCCAGCATTATATAGCACTTTTAAGGTTTCAAAGCACTTTACAAATATAACCACATGTTATCTTCCCAGCAATCCTGGAAGATAATGCTATAATTATTCTCAATTTATGGATTCACTGAGGCACACTGAGGTTAAGTGACTTCCCAGGGTCACACTGCTAAGTGTCTGAGGTCACATTTGAACTCAGGCCTTCCTGACTGAGGTCCAGCCTTTTATCCAAAATAGTACCTAATTTAGTGAAGAAAAAAGATTTGGAAAACAAAATTGGTAAACAATGTTTACTTCACAAGAATAATGTGAGAAAGGTATTCTGTGAACCTTAAAGTGAGCTTTTAAAGTGAGCATTAAAGTGAGTACACATGTGAGCTTTTTTCTCAATATAGACATGTATCTTGTGATTGTGCATAATTTCTAGGTCCTCTTTCCAATTATTTTTATAACTATGTTCTCTAATAAAAAAAACTGATAGTTTCTCATTAACATCAACTGCTGTGCAAATCCATCAATTATCTGGTTTTGGTTTTTGTTACCAAGTTATGTATTATTAACTGCAGTAATTTTACATTTAGGCTATATCGAACCAACAGTTCTTTTCCAGATTGGGTGAGATAAAAACAAAAAAAATTAGATTAGATTAGACAACAAAAATAAAAACCCATTTATAGAATGTCTCAGATGGTCATACCCTGAGCATTTGATTTTGTACATGAAGGACATGAGGCAAGGAGAGGCTAAGATGAGGGAACCAGTTCAATCTCATACAGCTACAAACCAACAGCTAAATGTAGGTCTCCTGACTGATGCCCATTTGAACACTTTCCATCACAGCAGCCCCAAATTATCTTTTCATGTGGGACTAAGAGGAAATAACACTGGATCAGAAGACCTGCTCTGAACTCCTCACCTGCCACTTGCTACTTTTGTGACCTTTAGCAAAACTCAATTTATCTCTTATAACTTCAATTTCCCACACATAAAGTAGAAAGGAGGGGCAGTCAGATCCAACTGTAAAATACTAGGATCCATGAGTAAGCAGAACTGAGGCACAAGATGTTTTCTACTTCCATATTTTGAGAAGTTCATATATCATTTTTTTAAAAATATATGATTTTCCACATAACCTGTAAATTATTCTACATGAGTTATTTGCCAGCAAATCGATATTCTCATTATGTTTTCATCTCCTTTCCACTCCCCTATGCCTGGGACTGGGATCTACTTTCCTAATGACCAATTTTTATTCAAAAGATGTACACTAAAAACTTATACAACCAAAGAGACGTATTTTCAAGAAATCTATTCAAACACTGCTGTGGTTTAATATTCAAAAAATGAGCCTCCATGTGACCTTACATATTTTAAAAGAAAACACTTAATCACTTGAAATTTGATTTTATGCGAAGGCAGCTTTCTAATTATTGGCATTTTTCTGCCTTCCCAGCCCCCTCTCTGAATAAAATTCTCCAAATCAGACTCCCAACTGTAGAGGTGATTCCTTACAAGTGTCCTATCATGATTTTTTTAATTTATAAAAATTAATGTTTTTAAAGGCTCACTGATATACTATCCTCAAAGTCATCATTGCTAACATTTTGCTACAAAAAAAAGAAAAGTCCTAAGGACTGACTTACCACGATTGTCAGCTTCCTGTAGCCTTGGAAAAGTATCTTTTTAGTTTGCTGTGCTGTCAGAAACTTCCAGTATGAAACGCATTGCCCTAAAGCTGCCTGGTGTTAGTAACTGTTTATTCCAGTGGATTTCATCAACAGAGCAAAAACTCAGTGAGAGGCATCTCTTCTTTTGGCTGGTCTTTTCTTTTTCACCCCTCTTCATTTGTCTCCCCTTAAAAGCCATGGAGAAGGAAATGAAAACAAAAACTTGGCTCCCTTGTCAGTAGGGGGAAAAAAAGGTATAGAGTGTACATGCCACTAAAGCCAGTTAGAAATCTGTCATCTGCAAGATTTTCATGAAGGGCTCCAGGAAATAGGAATGGTTAGCCCTCTCAGCTGCTTGTAAACACTTGGGAAGAGAGTAAGTTTCACAATTGCTAGGGTGGTGTAAATGCAGCAAGGGGACGCTTCTGGTAGCTGGGAGTTGGGGGTGGGGGAAAGGATAGAGTAATAGGACCCTTGCTTCAGACAGCTAATCCAAAGCACATTCCAGGAAGTGCACTGGTTGGCTAAAGTTAGGGAAACAGTGGCCTCTTATGGAGCCCTGATCATATACGGTGTGGTGATCTGTTGTGGTGTGCTTTGATAGTAACAAGAGGTGAAAACAAAGGATAAGGTGGGGCCCCAAGGAAAGTCATCCTATATGCATTTCTCTCTTTGATTACAAAGAAGGTCAAAATGTTTTACTCTGTAACCATCCTAAGTCTTCCTCCTTTGCAATGTTTATCTTCCTTCTCCAGGCATTTTAAGGACATAAGCCTAGTCTGCTGGGAGACAGGGTTCCTTTGGACAAGGGAACTCTAGACAATTACAAGTTCGCTGTGGTTTCCCAAATGTTGCTGATTTCTTTTGGGTTCTTAGAGTGTTTACGATGCCAACTGAATGTTAAAGAATGACTAAAAGGTGAGTTTTTTTAAATTATAATTTTGTAATGAGTTTTGCCACTTTGCTTAAGAAAAAATAGATTAGAGTCCAGTATTTGATTTAGGATGAGAGATTCTGGCACTTCTAAAATTGCTCATCGATGTTTTTCTGTACTTTGATGATGCTGATTTAGACTGTTTTTATAACTTAGAGCTTTGTTAGGGGAGTTAAGTTCCTTGAAGTCAGCGGTGACTTAAGTGTTTGTTGGAAATGATTGGATTGGTGACATAACCAAGACTCGTCCTATAAGAAATCGCTGCAATTAAACAGTAACTAATATGCTGTATTTTTGCTTGCTGTGATGATGGTTATCTGTTTTTTCATTTGGGGACTCATAGAACTTTGTGCTTGCAGACTTCTGCATGGCATATAGGAAAACATGGAAGGCAGCAAGGTGTAGTAGTGGAGAGAGAGCTGGTCTGGGAGTCAGGAAGACCTCATTTTAAGTCACACTGGTTGACCAGGGAAAGTCACTTAATCTCTTGGTGACGCTGGGCAATGCTCAAGGATTATAAATTGCCTAAAAGATGCAGATATGCCCCCAATAGAAAGCATCCCTTTGCCAGGGAAATCACAGGTCCTGAAAGGAAAAACAGCAATAAAATGAGGCTAAGAGAGACTATACAGGGTCACTGATAATTACAGGCAGGTGATGTAAATGGGCATGGATAGAAAAAATATTTGAAGATGATGTGATCTTTGTCTACATACCATATTTTGGTAGACACAAATAACGGTAAAACAAAAGGGAATGATCCCTATTTGCGAATCACCTTTAACAGATGACTAATGTAGGTTTTACTTTGGACAATGACAGTTGAAGAATTCGTATTAAGATATGTGTGATATAAGAACAATTGTTATGTAAGACATGTGGCAATGAGTAAGAATCAAAATTGGTTTACAATATCAGGCTCCTAACTATGAAAGGCAGAACTATCCAAATGTGTAATTTTTGTGTTAAGTAAAGTGTACTACAATGCACCAGTAGTCTTATCCAATGAAAACTATTAGAGATTTAAATCAGGCCCCTCCTTGAGCAAATAAGAGCATTAATTCCTAGACATGTCATGTCATTCATAAATAATTATTTTTTAAAACCTGTGAATGATTTACAATGCATGGCACCAATCACACCCAAGTCAATGACAATAATGAAGATTACACTCAAATTTGCCTCTTGCAAAAATACTTTCCAGTTCCAGGGGACACTAATAGGATGACTGCAAAGCTCTCCTCCCCATCATTGAACCAGCACCTTCTGAAATATCTCATACAATAAAGCAGTGTTTGGGGCTGTGGTAAAACTCTACTCTTATCTTACTTCCAGAGTTCTTTTTGTGTTTATCTGAGCCCTAATCAGCTCCCATAGACCAGACCCCTACTGTTGGGTGTAGGGGAAGAAGGGAAACAGTCTGTCTTCCTCTCAGCTTAAGACACTTCTCTGCAATGTGGTATTACAAAGCCTTATCTTATCTCATTCTCCCTCTGTTCCTCTGAAGGATATCCCCCGCTTTCCAACACATCTCACTGTCCCTTATTCCAGTGACCTGTTCTAAGCTAGAGAGAAAAGACTGATTACCTATTATTATTATTATTAAGTATTTTTCTTTTAACCTGAACTGGTTGTAAGAGTGGAATTAATGTCTCTAAAGATTTTAAACAATAATAGTATCATCTTCTTTCTGTTTTCCTGTTAAATATCCTTAGAGGTTGAAAGCAATGGTTTTGCACTGAAAGCCAATGCAAAAGACAGCTGTGTTGGTCAATTCCCTATAACTTCATTCACCATACCATACCAAAATACCCCACTCCCTGGTCAGTTCTGCTACAGGTGTTGCCTTCCTATATTAGAACGCAAGCTTCCTTGAGGGCAAGGACTATCTTGATTTTTGTATTTGTATCACCTGTGCCATATTGACAGTAAGGCACATAGTAAGTGCCTAATAAATGTTTTTTCCTTCCTCCCTCCCTCCCTCTCTCTCTCCCTTTCTTCCTTTCTTCATGGCTTCAGAGTTCCAGGAACACCAGAGTGGATTGCCATGCCAGATTTGGAGACTCCACATAAATGTCGATTCAATTCGATAAATATGCATTGTGCCCATCCTTTGTGAAAAATAATGGTGTTAGGTATTAAAGGATATAGAGAAAGAAGACATGGTCTCTATATTCTGAGGGCTTACAGTCTAATAAGAAGATAAATGATTCAATCAACAAACATTTCTTAAGTATCTAAGTGCTAGGGACCATGCTAAGTGCTGGGAGTATAAATACAAAAATAAGGTGATCCTTGTGCTCAAGCAGCCTGCATTGTACTGAGATGGTACAACTCGTTCACAGATAACTAAATATAGCCTAGAAAAAAAATCATATGCAGTGATTAGGGATGGGAATTAGGAAAGGCCTCTTGATGGCAGTGGCATTGGAGTCTTGAAGAGAATTGCATGGAGGATAGATAGCCTGGGCAGATACAGAAGCATTAGATGGCGTATACAAAACAAAACACTGTGAGTGCTTGAATGATATGAAGCTCTTTGAGAATTCAAAGGAAGCAACGATCATGTCAAATTGACATTTATTTTGGAAAATAATTAAGTCCTCAATAGATAAATGGTCAAGGGATATGAATAGGAAGTTTTCAGAAGAAGAAATCAAAGTAATCAATAGCCACATGAATAATGCTTTAAATGACTAATAATTAGAGAAATGCGAATTAAAAGAACTCTGAGGTACCATCTCATACCCATCAGATTGGCTAAAATGACAGAAAAGAAAAATGACAAATGCTGGGGAAATTTGGAAAAATGGGTACAGTAATGCATTGTTGGTGGAATTTAACTAGTCTAACTATTCTGTAGAGCAATTAGGAATTATGCCTCCAACTGTGCATACCCTTTGACTCAGAAATACCACTACTGGGTCTATACTAAAAAAATAATAAAAGGAAAAAGAGCCATATGTACAAAAATATTTATAGCCACTCTTTTTTTTGTGTTGGCAAAGAATTGGAAACTGAGGGGGATGTCCATAAGTTGGGGAATGGCTGAACAAGTCATGGTATATGACTATGATGGGATACTATTGTGTTGTGAGAAATGGTGAAGGGCATGGTTTCAGAGAAATCTGGGAAGACTTATATGAACTGATGCAAAGTGATGGGAGCAGAGCCAGGAGAACAATTTACACAGTAACAGCAATATTGTAGAGATATTCAGCTGTGAAAGAATTAGCTTCTCTGATCAATACAGTGATCCAATTACAAAACACTCATGAAGAAAAATATTATCCACCTCCAGACAGAGAAATGAAAGGCTCAGAATGCAGACTGAAGCACATTTTTTCCTCTTTTTTTTCCTTTTCCACTTCTTTTCTTCCTTTTTTTTGGAACACAGCTAATGCAGAAATATATTTTGTGTGACTCCATATGTGTTATGAGTGTTGTATTTCTTGCCTTCTCGATGGGAGAGGGAGGGAGAGGGGGTCAAGGGAGGGAGAGAATATAGAACTAAAAATAAAACATTTTTTAAAACAAAATAATTAGGTATTATGCTAGAAATATGACTTAACTGTTTAATACCTTTGAATTAGTTATCCTAGGAAGAAGGCTAAATTGGCCAAAGACACATGGACAGATCTCATATATACCATGCCATTACATTCACTCTCAGGGTCCCAGAAGTAACTCCAGTATATACACAATCTATCTCTAAGTTCATGCCTGTGGCTACTGAGTTTCCACCAGTGTACTTCTCTTTTATACAAATCAGGCACAACTTTGAAAAAAATTTTTCAATTAACAATATTTTATTTTCTCTTCCTCCCCCCTTTCTCCTCCATTGGGAGGATAAAAGAAAAGAAAAACAAAATCCTTATGAACAAAATGCATAGTTGAGCAAAACAAAGTCTTGCATCAACTGTGTCCAAAAATGTATGTCTCATTCTGTATCTTGAATCTATCACTTCTCTGTTAGGAAGTATGTAGCATGCACTACCATCATTAATTCTCAAATACGAAATATTTACTAAAGAACACGGCAAAAGCAGAAATAGTCAAAACATAGCCACTCACCCATAGGCCTAGATCACACTCTCCCACTAATACACATCGTATCTGGGGTGGGCGTTAGAACAGCCTCATAATGAAAGAAATCTCCAATAAGCTACATGGGTAGGAAAACTCCTATGTCTGGGACAACTTATGACTCTAGACTGCAGTCCCAGATACCTTTGGTATCCACATTTCATCGCTAGATGAAACCATGCCTCTTCTTACCCTTTTTGTTCTCTTGCAGGACAAAACTACTCTTAGGCCACTGAAACAGAGGTCAGCTCTTTAAGCAAATATCAGCCTTCAGCTCAGCATCTCTAGAGTTTTCCAGGTCTGTTCTCTCCCCAAGGCACTGAAGCAACATGATACTCATTCAATGAAAGAACAATTCCCTTTAAGCTTGAAATCTTTAATGCTGTTCAGCTCTGTTCTATATAGCAGAAGGTCCCAAACTTATTTGGCCTACCACCCCCTTTTCAAAAAAAAATTACTCAGTACCCCTGCCTCTATACCATCCCCCCCAATCTGCATTCTTTGATCTCTTAAAGGTTTTTTGAAATTTGCATCATTTCAAAAAAATTTTTTCTTAAATGAGGAGTCTTAAATTTAATGATTTATTGTAAACTTATGGGGGTTTTCCTGCACTGAAATTTTGAGAACGCAATATTGCATCATATAACCATATAGTATCATATTGCAAACAAGTCAGTACACACACATATTCCTGCCTATGCACGCTGGACTTCCCAACAATGTGCAACACATTCGTCTGCCAACACTAGCTTGTTAAGACTTGTTGGCGGACTTGACCATTGATCAGTTATAACTTGTATTTTGTGCGTTTATTCGAAAAATAATGTAATCACTGACTTTAACTCTGTTACACAACAGATAGAACGTACAAACTTTTTTCAAAAATTTCTTATTTTCTTCTTTCCTTATGCTTCCATCACCCCCTTATTTTTATTTAACATCCCCTAATTGCACCTGAGGTTACTACTTGCCCCACCCCATCGTTCCAGCGCCCTCAGGGGGGCCGTATTGAACACTTTGGGAACCCATGT
>JAQQSZ010020518.1:0-10123 GCA_028646595.1 Phalanger gymnotis
ATAAGTTGTAGAATATTTCTGTATTGATGGGAAAGTTAGATGTGGATTTGAATTCATTCCATCGTCTAAAACATAAAGATAAAGATATGGTTCAATTCTTTCAGATCAGGCATAATTAGAGAAGAATAGGAAAATAGAGGAGAAACTGATGCAAATGTGTTAGAGCAATAACTTATGATCTTAATGGGAAGACTTAATGAATAAGGGAGAAAATGCATACAAGCTATTTAGAGCTAGCTTTAAGGATGTTCCTGAAGCAATGTGAGATTATATTCACTCAATCTTGCCATTCAAAGACTTAAAGAGACTGTTAACTGACAGTTTTTCTGAGTCTGACTCCAGTTGTGAGTATCCGGGAAGGCTGACCCAAGATGTCAGCAGCCCTGAGGGAGGGCAGGCATGAGCTGCAGGTATGGTTTCTTGGCAAAGTTGAGAGGGAAACTGTTCAGCATGTGCTGAGGTGAGACCCTCTTAACTGAAGCCTGGCAGACTGGGCCTGGCTTAATGCAGCTTACAGTTTGACATAACTTCTCCCTGGAGTTGATAGGAAGCTGGGGAAAATATGGTCCCCTTACTCTGAGTCCTTACTCTCTTGGTGGCAAATTTCTATAATCAGAAGGTTTTGTAAGTACAGTAAAAATCTATTGATTATGGAACATCTTAGATTACTATAGGACTGGGAGTACTGTTTTTGTATAGGTCCGTATATAAGTTAGGTTTTTCTCCGTAATGGCATGGAGATAATTAAGTCAAGGGCTTGTGAGAATATTATTTTGCTATTTGGTTAATATCGAGCTTGTCTAGGGTTTTGCTACAATTAATAATGTTCAAAGAAGAATGGCTTGTGTATTATCCTGTAAATGCCATCAAAGAAACATGGCATGACAAAAGTTTATGATATTGTATGTACTGTGATAAAATTTGGTTGTTTAATGTGTTTATGTATGTACTGGAGCCTGTTAATTCCTTAAGTGAGATATCATCCTCCTGGTGAAGAAATTAATAATGAGTGAATGTAAAATACAAGAAACTGGGTCTTGATATGAATTTCTTAAACAGAACAATTGGTCAAGGTTCTAATTTTGAATTTGTAAAATGTTCAGGGTTATAAGGATTAAAAATAGTAACTTTAAATTGTGCTAAAGTGACTTTTGTAGGAGAATGGGCAGAAAGCTGGTTCCTATAAGAAGGCAAGAGGAAGGTACTAGGATGCTGTGCTGAGAGCAAATGCCAAGGACCAGAACACTTTTGGTGCTCCCTGCCAGACAGCCATACAGGAAAAGACTTTTTGAATCTTAAAGGGAAAACTGCATCATCGTTTTCCTTTGGGTCTCTGTATCTGTATTTACAAAGAGGACTGCCTCCTTTGATTTGTCAATGCATCTGAGATTTTGAGGAACGGAAACCTTAGAAAAGGGTAATGGGGACGCAATTTATATCAGCAATGATGTGTGAAGTCTTCAGATTAGTATAAAAAGAGGGGGGACTGAATGAGATGGATAATTGTGAAGACTTCATAGGGTATGTTTAATGGAGAGGTTTTGGGATTTGATTTGGCTTTGTGATTTTGGAAGGTGAGGGCCTGGAACTGAAGGCATGCCCTTCCCCCTCTCTCTCAGATGTTAGAAGATAATGAACTTCCTGTGAGCTATTTGTTCTTTGCTCTAGGAAGGTCTCTCCTCTCTCCCCCCTACCCTATTTCTTCACCTAGACTTTCAGACGCCACCCTGGCAGTTGACTTCTGATAGGGAAAAACCTGAAAGGACCAAATCAACTTTGGTCCTCTGTGTAGTTTTCGCACCTAGACTGTAAGCCCACCTCCCAGCCAATGGTGAGAAGGGATAGAGGTGTGTGGGAATCTTTTTCATTAAGAGTATAAATTAGGACAGGTCCCCTTTTACCTCACCTCCTCCATTATGGAGGTGTGCCCAAATCTTGCAAGGTTTGTGAAATAAATTTACTTTGTTCCTCCTAAGGATGTCTCTCCTGTTATTTAAAAATTCTGTCCCATGGACAAGCCATGTGCCCATAGGTTTATAACCCCTCTGTGTTTCAGGCAGCTCTCTAATCTTTTTCTATTAAGTTCTAGATGGATTATGACCTGCCTGGATACTTTGAGAAAATGATCCCTCATCTCTGACAGTATCTTGGGCACAGCTCTATTACAGTATTCCAAGCTTCTGACACTAGGGTTGGTTGTTTAAATAAAATGATACAGTTACACATACACACACACACACACACAAACACATACACAAACAACTAACATTTCTACTTGGTTTATTAAGTGTTTTATATACATATGTATATATATGCATATACATACATACATATATATTGTTCATTTGATCCTCAGAACAAGCCAATGAAGTAGGTGCTATCACTAACATTTTGCAGATGAGGAAATTGAGGCAGGCAGAGTTTAGTTCATTTGCCCAGGGTCCCACAGTTAAGTAGGTGTCTGAAAAAGGATTTCGATTCAGATATTTCTGACTCGAAATCCAGGACTCTATCTACTATGCCACCTAGCTGTCATGTGAACACAAACACACTCTGAAACCTTCTATAATAATCACATCAAATTTATGTAGCTCTACAAATATTACAAAGTGCTTTAAATATGCTTAAAATATATAGTTAATTTAAAATTAAAGAAATTCACAAATATATATGTCCCTCTTGGGATGATATACTATGTGTGATCCTAAAAGAATGTCTAGGTGAAATATAGCTTCATCCTTATGGAAATTCTCATACCAAGACTCACAGAGTCTCAGAGCATTAAAGGAATTTATAGACCATCTGCAACAATTGGTATCTGAACAAGAAAACAATTTCTTCTAAAAGATATCCCAAAGACCCTAAAGTGATCCTCAAATTTTTCCTTGAAGATGCCCAATGACAGGGCCTCCAAACACAGCTCATTTTACTTTGATGAAGCTGTAAGTGTCAGAAAATATTTTCCTTGTACCATGTCTTTGACTCTTTGTAATTTCACCATTGGTATTTCTGCTTTATGGGGCCAATCTGAAAACAAGTCTTTTTTCTCCTTCACACAACATGTAGTTCCCATAAAAAACAGTAGATGGTGCAATGGCTAGAACCTTGCCATGAGGAAGACTTGGATTTAAATTCAGCTTCAGACACTTAGTAGCTCTGGGCAAGTCACTTAACTTCTGTCTGCTTCAGTTTCATTATCTGTAAAATGGGATAATGATAGAACCTACCTTCCAGGTCTTTTATAAGGATACATTATAAGAATGTTTGTAAAGCTCTTTGGAAAAAATATACGAATAAAATAAAATATAAGGAAATCTATAAAGCCAACATATAAACTAATATGCCAATATTATAAATATAAATAAATACTATATAGATAAGTGATAGATTTTATAGGCATGGTGTGGCTAACCTCTCAATAGGCTGCATTATTGACCCTTTGACCACTAGGGAGAGCCAAAAGGTTGATCGTTAAGGTTAGCACTTTGTACTTTCATGTTTGGTGCCCAAAGTCTCATCAATCATTTCTCAAGCTATCATTTCCAGATTCCTAATCTAGGGAACAAAAAAATCACAATATTTAGAATATAGAAATTATTTCAATCACCTTGACTCTAGCTCTTACTCCTTGGGAGAATTCACTCTCTGCATCCATTGCTTAGGCACACAATCTGAGGATCACTACTGATTTCGTATTAATGAAATGCAGAAAAACTCTCTTAAAGGGGTAAAGGCAGGCATTTTAATATCTTTTCCCCTTTCTTTGCTTTTTTCCTTTCTCTTCTCCTCTTAAGTTTGGGGGGAAGCTCTGGGAACACAGGCAAATGGAAAGGATTTTCACAACATCCCTCAGGAACAAAATCATGAGCAGAGTATGGAATGAGTCTTTGGCTTACCAATCAGATCTTTAATTAGTATTCAAAGAAGTTCTGCAGATTTTGGTGTCTTGGCATGGTGTGTGCTTGTGCGTGTATGTGTCCCTCTCTCTTATCTTCCTTATCGGCTCTGTTTCTTTTTGTGCATAATTATATTATGAGAGTTTTCCATCCTTCTTGGACAGAATGCTCCTGTAGAATTTGAGATCAGAGGATGTGACATATCCTTCCTCCAAACTGTGGAATCTGTTCTCCTCCATCTCAGCTGTTTGTCACCTTATAACCTGGTCTGTTCTCCTCTGAAACACATTCTAAGATGCCATAGTCAGCTCTCCACTGGCCCTTTCATTTCCACCTGAGTAATCAATCTCCTTGGTGAGAATGAGATTCACAACTGACATTTCACTTTTTGCTGAAACATGAAATTTTCATTTAGGTAAGTTAAGACATTATGACAATTTGTGGGGGTGGAGGAGAGATAGAGAGAAAGAGAGTCAGACACAGAAAGAGGAGAGACAGAATGTCAAGGAGGTAGAGACAAGAGACAGGATTGTTACGGGAAAAAAATCTCACATTGTCTCCAGATATAGATGTAGATATAGATATAGATATGGATGTAGATATAGACAGAGATATACCTGTGTCTTCAGTATAACACCTTTCTGTCAAGAGGTATGTAGTATATTTCAACATGGATCCTCAAGAATCAACATTGGTCATTGCAATGATCAGAGTAATTAGGCTTTCAAAGGCTATTTTTATCTTCACAATATAATGTTTGCATAAAATTTCATTTTGTTTCTGCTCATTTCATTTGGAATCAGTTCATATATTTTTTTTCTAATCTTCTCTGAATTCATTACTTTCATCACTTCTTTCAGTGAAACAGCATTCCATTACATTACACCATGATTTTTCAGCCATCACCATATAGATGCCAATAACTATTTTCCAGTTGTTTGCCACTACAAAAAGGTACTATGAATATTTTACTCTATAATGTTTTCCTTTATCTCTGAGAATTGATGGTGAAGAATTGATGGTGAAAGGATAGGCACAGTTTAGCGTTTTTGAGTGAGTTCCAAAAGACTTTAGAGCATAACTCCACTAAAATCATATTAATGTGCCAGTTTTCCTACAGTTCCACCAGTATCTGCCATTTCCTTTTTAAAATAATCTTTGTCAGTCTGATGAAAATGAGATGTGCTTTCATTTTCACTTTTTAATTATTAGTGATTTGTAACAACTTTTCATGTGGCTGTTTGTAATTTTGATGTTTTTCTTTGAAAAATGTTTGTTCATATCTTGTTTTCATTTGTCATTTCATAAATGGTTCTCTTAAATTTGGATCAATTCCTTATAAATCTAGGCAATGATTTTTCAATACCTTTATTTTAAGGCTCTGGAAAATATTCCAGATACTTTCATAAGTTTTTTTATTGAGGGACAGGATGGTGGTAGACAAAAGATACTCATTTATCTGCAGAAACTGCAGTTGTATTCTACATTCTGTGTTGCTATGTTTGTCCTTCCTTCTCAAAGAGGACCATGACATCAGAGGAATGATGACATGACTTGCAGCTGACTTTGAGTGATGGAGCACTGTGCAAGGTCACCAGCCTCACTTTCTCCTCCAAAGCCATCTGGTTCCAATGGCCTGATATTCACCAGGATGACTGGTGACTGTCCAGCGTGCATTGGGAGACCATTGCCGTTTTAGGCTAAGGTCTTTTTGGGTTCTCACTTAGAGTGAGGTAATGCCCATTCAGTGAATAGGCCTCTTCAAGAAGTTAATCAGAGGATGGCCCCATTTAATCAAAAACTCAAAGAAATCAAAGTAGAAAGGGAAGACCCTCAGGGTTCCTGGCCAAAAGAGAAACAGTTACTATCTAGTATTAATTCACTTAAATGATGTATTTGAAACTGAAGGTGTGTCAGTAATCAGACTCTGAAGCATTTTATAAGTGCTATAGTTTTTAAGTGGAATTTCTCTTTATATTTCTTTCTGCTCATTTTTGTTAGTAACATACAGAATTTCTCATGATTTATGTAGATTTATTTTACATGCTAAGATATTTCTGAAGTTGTTAATTGGAAAAGGTGTTTTCAATTAAATGGTAATTGATATTCCCTCCACCAAAGTCCTCCTGCTGCAACCATTCCTGGTATGGAGGTGATCCTGAGTTGCTGAAGGATCTGGCAGGGCCTACCAAGGTAGAGAGCTTTCTAGAGAAGGATTGGGCATACCCTTTGTATCTGCATATGTTTGAGGAGAGGAGAGTCAGAGGGCAAACTGCATAATGAGCTTTCCTAATACAAGTTTAATTAAATGAGTTTACCCCTGTCATTGTTCACTCAGAACTCTCAAAGAGAAGGGTGGGGCGACTGATTCAATGTTGATGGAATAGTTTTGTTGTTCAAATCTTAGCCAGCTTTTAAGCTTCAGTTTAGATGACAGAAAGACATTGGGATGCAGCTGAAAGTCTTCTGGAATTGAATTAGAGGATAGGGATTTGAATCCAAAGTGTGGTGTTTAGTATCTGTTGAGTGTTAGGCATGTCACTTTGTCTTTTTAAATGTTAAAGAGAATTGCTGTGGTCATGTACTACTCCATTTAGGTCAATCTGCTGAATCCTTATTAAGTTCCCAAGCAATGGAGAGTAGTGTTAGATATTCAGAGACATAGAGAATTTCTAAAAGATGCAATCTTTGTACATGTGGAGTTTATATTCTATCAGGAAAACACAAACATATAGCTTTTGCATAAATACTACATGATTGGTGCATCAGAAGATTGCAGAGAAAATCCAACATTAGGTCCAAGAGCATAGGATCATTGAAGATCTTAGGGAACTTGGTAGGATTCATGAAGTAGGTGACTTTTGAATGCAGCTTTGATAGGTGTGCGCAGGGATTCAACAGGTAAAGAGTGTACTGAAGAACATTCTAGGAATTGGAAGCAGAGGGAAAACAAGGCCCCAAGGACAAGGAACATCAGGGTTTAACTGTGTGATACAGAATGCTCCAGCTTGGCTTGGTCATAAAATACAGAGGGGAGTAGTATGTAGATCAAGTTGGAGAATTGAGGTGGTGCCAGATTGCAGGGCTTGGAATGCCAGTTCTCAGTTTCCTACCTCTAAAGAAAGCCTAGCTTGTTTATCTCTGCAGCCACAAACCAACACACTTCCATACAGCAGATAGTAACAATGGCTATTAGATGAATGGGATGGAATGGTAAGTGGGTAGGACGATAGTCTTTGGCTCTTTTAAAATTGAACAGGATGACTAAGCTCACATTTTTTATAAATGCACTAGCATCCACTCTCCTGTCCAAGAGTGAAGACAATTGGTCTCACTATGGTGCTGAAATTCACACTATCAGTAAAGAGTTAAAGATGTTAAAGTTTTGTGTTTCTTGCTAAGATGGGTTCACAACCTTCTTCTTTTTCTTCTTCTTCTTCTTTTTCTTCTTCTTCTTTTTCTTCTTCTTCTTCTTTTTCTTCTTCTTCTTCTTTTTCTTCTTCTTCTTCTCCTTCTTCTTCTTCTTTTTCTTCTTCTTCTCCTTCTCCTTCTTCTTCTTCTTCATCTCCTTCTTTGTATATATGTATATTTTTTAAAACCCTGAGACAATTTATTTTTCTCCTGCATGCTTCATTTTTGATTTTTTAAAATCTAGCTCCAGAAAAAAAAAAACAGAATTGTAAAAAGCCCATTGTGTTTTAAATGGAGCAACCTGACTATTGTCTTGACCTTTGTCTTGCCATTGGACTGCGATGACTCTGGAGGAGAGAGTGAGGCTAATGATTTTGTGCAGCCCTGCCTCAATTCAAATTCATGTATAATTCAAGACATCATGCTCCTGATGTCATTGGTCCTCTTCCAGAATGAAGGGTGAACCACAACAACAAAAGCAGCAAGAACAACAAGAAAAAAAACAGTAACAATGTAAGACCTGTATGAATTGATGCAGAGTGAAATAAACAAAAACAGGAGATCATTGTACATAGTTGCCTCAATATTGTAATTATGGTCAACTGTGAAAGACTTAGCTACTCTGATCAATACAATGATCCAAGAAAATTCTGAAGAATTCATAATGAAAATTGCTATCTACCTTGAGAGAGAACTGATGAACTCTGAGTGCAAATTGAAGTATAATTTTTTCACTTAATTTTTGTTGCTTTTTCATGACATGGCAAATATGTGAATATGTTTCACACAGCTTCAGGTGTATACTTGATATTTCTCTTGCCTTATCAATGGGTTGGAAGGGATTGAAAGGAAGGAGAGAACTTGGAACTCAAAAAACTTTTTAATGTTAAAAATAGTTTAAAAATTATAACATCAACAAGAGAAAGAAACTAGAGTTAAGAGAGGCAAAAAGATGAGGCCAAAGTTTCACAAGAAATAAGGTGCAAAAGTGAGATTTCAACCCAGGCCTTCTGACACTAGACCCAGTGAGATGTGTACCACAAAACTTTACTCAATGACTGAGACACACCCCATGGGATTTAATGGCAATCAGATGAAAATTCTGTCAAAATTCAAGGTGTCCACTTCTTTCATTCCTCAGCCCTGTGTAATCTAGCTTTTGATCCTATCAGTCAACTCAAACTGGTCTCTTAAAAGTCACTAATCATCTCAACTAAATGCCATGTTCTTTTTGGAGTCTTAACTCTTTTGTACTTAGATGCTGTTTTCAATGCTGAGGAAGATGCTCCCCTTCTGCACACTCTCTCCTCTCTAGGTCATGCTACCCTCTCTTAGTTCTTTACTTGTCTGATTGATCCTTTGTCTCCTTTATTGGTTTATAATCCACATTTATGGGGAAAGTAATGTTAGCAACAATCATGTCAGCAATAGTTGCTGGAAGAGTTGCCCTAGATAAACATATAGGGAATATATGGTGTTCCCAATATTAAGGCAAGGCAATTTATCTCTCTGGTACTACAAGACCCCTCATGCTGCCTTCATGATGTTCCCTTTTTGGAAACAGCCTCTCTACAAGGATGGCTGTTTGGCTAGGCTTCCTCAGTAGGTCAAGTTATGACTGCCAGGACTAACTCTGTTCTTTCATAGTTAGCTCTTTTCTGTAATGCCGGAAGTCACATTCCTCAGGGCTTCTTGGACTCCCTAAGGATGCTTGCTGCTGGGCACAAAGTCTCCTACCATATGTGGATGTGATTAGTGTTTCATGCTTGTAGAGGACCACGACATCAAGTAGATAATGACATGACTTGAAATTGGTTAAGGTGTGGTTAAGGAGTGGTTGGTTCTTAAAGGAACATGCACATTTGGTATCTACTGTGCAGGTGTATTACCCAGAGTCGTCTAGTAAATAGCCTACAGAGGGGTTTTGAGGGGTGTGATTTTTACTGCGAAACATCACTGAGTTCACTATCGGTTGGGGCTAAAGTGAATCTCTGTATGGTTTCTCATCTAGTGTCTTGTTAGACAAAATACTATGTCTGGGATCCATGTTAGAAAGGTCAGTAAATAGTAAATATGGTTATGACTCAGTGTACTAAGGAAGAAGCAGAGATAAGTTGGGGCTGGCTTCCCTTTAGCTAGAGAGAGACTGCCTAAGAAATAATATGTTTTGAGAACTAGATGTGTTTTGGAATTGGGATTCTGGCACAGGCACACAAGGAGAGGCTGTTAGAATTAGGGTCCAAGCACAAACACCACATTAGGTCCAGTGGGTAAATGTAGATGACTTGAAGTGGCCCAGAATGTAGTGGGAGATCTTGGTCTTTCTGAGTTCTCACTTTGAATGAGGCAATGCCATTTAAGAAGTGAGTGAAGGGATGGCCCATTTAATAAAAAAAAAAATAAACTCAGAGGAGAAGATCTCACAGTTAGTATCCAAAAGAGAGACAATTACTATTTATATTCACTCTATGCCAGGAAGACCCTGAAATAACCATTAAGTTGTGCTTGAGCAGGGACCTATCGTAGTCCACAGTGAATCGGGTGTAAAGCATAGTCTTTAGGAAAACAAATCTAGCTGAGAAACCCTAAGATAGCTAAGTAGGTTTTAACCATCATAATTTGAATTCCTTTGGGCAGGAGACCCTCAGGTAAGGGCATGATACCTCATGGGGAGGTGCAAGAAAGAAGAAGAGGAGAACAAAGAAAAAGAAGGAGAGTGGGAGGTAGGAAAGGAGAGGAGACAAGAGGAAAGGAGATTGGAGGGGAGGAAAGGAGAGGAGAGTAGAAGAAAGGAGAGGAGAGGAGAGGAGAGGAGA
>JAQQSZ010020519.1:0-10123 GCA_028646595.1 Phalanger gymnotis
CTTGAGTTTTTCAACTGGGTGTGACTAAAGAGTTCTATGTTCCACGCTTGGGCGGATGCACTGCCTCACCAGCACTCCTCCTTCCCCAAGAACCCGCTACCTGGACTGGGCTTAGATCTTCAGCAGGCTCTTCACTCCTGCTCTGATCAGCCACTTAATTCCTCTCACCAGGTGGGCCTGGGGCCAGAAGCAACTGCAGCAGTAGTTCTAAAGCTGCCCCACCTCCGCTGCCCCAGGGGCAGTGGCCAAATTGCAAACTTAGTCCCGCAGCTTTTCCCACTAACCTTCTCTGTTGTCTTTTCTCTTTGTGGGTTGAGAGGTCTGGTAGATGCCACAGCTCAGTAATTCATGACTGTAGGGCACTCTCCGCTCGGCTACTGGTCTGGTAGGTCTGTGGTGGGTCACGCGCGCTGGGCTCTGCTGGGCTCAGCTCCACTCCCCTCAGCTGGGAGCTGGGAGCTCCATGTGGGACAGACCCTACCCACAGACCATCCAGGCTGTCCTGGGCTTGAGCCCTGCTTCCCTCTGCCACTTTCTGGGTTCTGCAGCTCTAGAAGTAGTTCAGAGCCATTTTTTATAGGTTTTCGGAGGGACTTGGTGGGGAGCTCACGCCAGTCACTGCTTTCCAGCCACCATCTTGGCTCTGCCCCGTTATTGTTGTTTTTGAGTTATTTTGTGGTCTCTTTGTGATCCCATGGACCATATAGTAGATGAGGTTTTCTTGGCAAGGATATTGGAGTAGTTCACCATTACCTTCTCAGTGGATTAAGGTAAAAAGTGGTTATATGACTTTCTGTGGGTCACCAAGTAAGTGAGGCAAGTCTTCCTGATTCCTGACCCAGTCCTTATCCACTTTGGCATCTAGATGCCCCAGTGTACCTGGTAGTGTTGAGGTTTAGGGGTGCTCAAATGCTGAAATAGTAACACACAGGTTCTGCCCACATTAATTCAACTCGAGCCTTCTTTCAGCCAAAGACAAACAGTTTACTAAATATCTGCCATGTTGACCAAACTCTTAAGGAATCTGAACATTTATAACCCTAAGCCAGCCTGAGCCAGATTGAATCTGAGGCGAACCAAGATCTTCACGATAGAGACTAACTTTCCATCTACGATACCAGGCAGATTTTCAGAGTATATTGTGCTCCCGTTTGCAACACACCCTTCAGGTCAGTATCAGAAGTAGATATAGCCTTCTTCATTAAATAAAGTATTTTGCTCTTCTCCCTTTATAGCTATGTTACTAGGTCTTCTCTCTAGCTATTCCATCTGGAATGCCAAGCTTGAGGTGGTTTTTGTTATGTTGTTTTGTCTAGTTGAAACTAGTTTTCTGTCTAGTATTGGGTATATAGCTTACCCTCTCCTTCTTGGCTGCACATCGGCCAAATGAAGAAAATCCTCCTTGATGGTGATTTACTAGGGACACATGGGAAACAAAATTGGGAACATTCCCCATGTAACTATTGGCCTATCCAAAGCATTGAGGTAGACTAAGGCGTTGCTTTGTTGTTGTCGTTTTTCCTCTCAATAAGCAATCTAAGAACTGTACTTAATAATCCAATTGGTATTTTTCTGTAACTACTGATTGTAAGCAGAGCACATGTTGAGTGTTAGCCTGAAGGATTTTAAACTGAAATATGTCCCCACTGTTTTGGAGACAGCAACTATATTTCTCTTTGCTGTTGGCCTGAGATTCTGTACAATCAAGTATGGGCAGCATCATCCTAGATTAAATAAAAGAGTTAAAGAGGGTATTTGATCTTCATTTCGCTTCAATAATCCAGGAGCTTTTGATAGGATGGTGTGGCAATTTAAGCCACCTCTCCAAAGAGTATTTTTCTTATGTAGATTTCATACTTCTCTTATTTTGATTGATGTTTTCTTTTTTCACAACACCTTAATTTTCCAATATATCCCCATCCCCTCTCCTAAAAGTCATCCTTGTAACAAAGATCAAAAAAGAAAGAGAAGAAAAACAATTGCATGAGACCTATTGTTCCATTAGCTGTTAAGCAGCATGTATGATAATCCAGCCCTGTAGTCTCCTGCCTCTGAAAAGGAGGGAGGATAAAAATATTGTTTTCAACTTTTACTCAATCACCTTTGACTTTTTTTTCTCGATAAATGTCTTAACTACTCTCAGCTACCTAATGGCAAAAACTTTATTTTAGATAAACTCTTTATATTTTCTTGGACTAAGCAGCATGCCCTGCATAGAGCAGACACATAATGCTTATTCAGTTTAGTAGAAAGGAAAGCAACAAAATTCTCTGAATCTGACATTTATTGGCTATGTGACCTGGTCCAAGTCACTTCATCTCTCTAAGTTCTGTTTTGTTTTGTTTTGTTTTTTTTGGAGCGGGGGGAGACTATTCAGTTGAATTAGGTGATTTTTTTTTCATTTTGATCTAAAAAATGATGATTCTGACTGAGAAGTTTCATTATGCACTTTCATTCAGGATCCATACATGCCTTCCCCCCACCTCCCCAGGAAGAAATATTGTCGAGAATTATCCAGTTGATAGAGGGTAAGTATATATGATTGAAACATTAACTTTTTTAAGCCTAGAAACAGCTGGTTCCACCAACAATGTGAATTATCTCAAAAAGTACACTTTAAGAATGTCTGCTAAGAATGTCTGCATATTCTAACCTAGCGGGACTGTACTTAAGACCCATGAGGAGTTCTGGACTCAGCTTCTAACTGGTCCCTACGTTCCCCCCTTGACTGCCAAAGCAGTGATCAATTCCTACTAATTACATTCTCTACCTTAGCGACATCTCTTTGGATGCATCTCTCCACAGAATGCTAAATTCCTTTTCAGCAGAAAGCAGTCATTTAATGAATCAGCAATCCATGGCTTTTCAGTGACAGCTGTCACCCAGACTCAAATCACAACTTTTATATCAAGATAGAAGTTTCCACACTTCGAAGTTGGTCATTGTTGGCTATGTGTTCTCTTAGTACCCTTCCTCTCTTAGCACTGGAGTATTACTGTGTGGCCCTGCAGTCTGTTCTCTCTTTCTCTCTCTCTCTCTCTCTCTCTCTCTCTCTCTCTCTCTCTCTCTCTCTCGCTTTCTCTCCCTTTCCTTCTCTCTTCCCCTCTCTCTCTTTCCCTCCCTCCTTCCATCCTTCCTCTCTCAGTCTGAATGTCTCTGTTTCTATTTGTCTCTGTCTGCCTCAAACTCTGTCTCTCTGTCTCTGCCTCTCCCTTTCTGTCTCTCTCTTTCTGTGTCTCCCTCTTTCTCTCCTTCCTATCTCTTCAATTGCATGACCTATAAGGACTGGTGGATCCTTAAGTTCCTGGCATCTTTTAATATAGAATTGACAGTAATAAAAAAAACTATATTTAAATGCCAGCGATAGAAAATGAACTGCTTGCTTTCCAAGGCAGCCCATTCCATGTTTGGATAGCTCTAACTGTTTAAAAGCAGGCTAGTATGTTATGTTTGATATGCCTTTCTGTTACTTTTGCCCATTGTACCTTTAAATCCTATCTCTAGAGCTTTAAAATTCTTCCCATGAACCCTACCTCATCCTCTTTCTGAGTAGGGAATTTTGCTAAATCTGGAACATCCACCAGCACTGGCAACATGAAAATACATAAAGGTCATGTTGGTCTAGGTATGAGCCCTTTGGGAGTTCTGCTGAAAGTCTACTTAGAGTTATCACTGTCAGCATTGGAAGGGGCCTTAAAGGTCACTCTGCATAACCCTTTCACTTTACAGAAGATTGAAGAGTCATAAAAAAAGAATGGGAATATTTTTTTCTGAACATTATCTTGGTCCATTGACTCATTTGAATATTCTTTCCACATTTTTATCTCATTGTTTTCTGAAAAGACTTTGATAGCTCCCACTCAGATGAAATCTCCCATCTAAAGTCACTTTGGGGAGACAAATTTGGGTAATGCAGGTATAACCACCTATGGAGAATAAGGAAAAGATTAGAAGCAGCATTACTGTGGTATGGTGGAGAAGACCTTGTACTTAGAGTAAGGACCCCTGAGTTCAAATCCCCATCAGATGCTTTATAGTTGTATAATCCTGGGGAAGTCAAATATCTTCTGTGTGCCTTAGTTTTCTTCATCTGCAAAATGAGGCAAGTGGCCTTAATAGCCTCCAAGGTCCTTTCCAGCTATAAATCTATGAACACATGAAGTTGAGGATCCTGGCAGAAAGGGGAATTTTTCTGCTCTTGCCGATGTTGAAGCTTTCTAATATTGAAGAAGACAGGAAAGTTCCATTTGAGGACCAAGAGCAGAATTTGGTTTACTAAATCAACTTAATTAAACAATCTCCTAGATCAAGGATTTGGAACTTGGGCCCTGTGAATTTCACAAAAATATGTATTTAGTAACTCTTTAATGTTATTTGATGTCCTTTGTAATCCCATGCATTTTCTTTTATGCATTTAAAAACATCATTCTAAGACTGGATCCATGGGCTTCAGCAAACTGCTGAAAGGGTTCCTGATTTAAGAAAAAAAATAAGCACCCCTTAATTTCTCCCTAGGCTGCAATTTAGATTCCTTTATCATGCCCCAGAAAACTCTTCTAAGATGCTCTTACCCTTGGTATTCATATTTCAGGCATACCCTCAGTCCCTGAGCTCCATTCCTCTGATTAGATACTCCTCCCAGAACCTTATATTCAGAGAGGGCCTAGGACCACCACATCTTTACTTCTTCCCAAGCTTCTTACTTTTATCCATCCTACACACCTATTCAGCTTCCCCCATTAAAATTTAGGCTCCTTGAGGACAGGGATTATCTTTTATTTTGCTTGTATTTATGTCTCTAGTGTTTAACACAGTGCATTGCATATAGTATGTGCTTAATAAATGTCTATTTTCTCACTGATTGTTAAGAGCACTTCCTAGAGTTTTAAATTTAAATATGCAAAATAGTTCATTACAAGTCTAATAAAGGGTGAGAGAAAGTCATCTCAGAACCAAATAAGAACATAGAATCTCAAACCTAGAAGGGATCTTCCAATGTTATGTTAAAGTGAAAAAATTCAAAGATCATCTGCTCCAGAACTTCATTTTACAACAGTGAAGGGAAGAATGAAGCGAGGAGTTATTGTGTCTACTATGTGCCAGGGACTAGTCTAAGTAATTTACAAATATAATTTAATTTGATTGTACAGACAAGGAAGTTGAGTTAAAAAAATGAGTAAATGGCTTCCTGAAGATTATACAGCTAACTCGGAAGTCTTGTAAACCACATAGCATTCTTTTGCCTCAATTACATTTGAAGAAGATAAACCAAAGTTCTATGAAACAAGTTACCAAAATTTGTTGTTTAGGTATACAGCAGAGACATTCATTCAAATATCCACTTAGATTGATGAAAAACAATATTGTGAGTCCACTACTTGACCCCAACAGGCTGTGTGAATGAACTGATTTAGGTCACGGAGACAGCTTTCTTTACTTTTAAGGAAAATTAATTTTTATTTGAGGGTGGGAAAGAGGTTTGGGCCTAACACTGTTCTGGGGATATTCTGGTGCATATAAGTCCTATCAAAGGAAGAGAACAAACTGGATTGCATTTGTAAAATTGTTCAGTACTTTTATTTCTTCAAGCTGCTCCTTGGAAGCAAAATGAATCAGCATTGTAGCATGAATATTCTCTTGGTGGTTCTGTGTAATTGTGAATCTTAGAACACTACAATCTCTGAAGAAGCAAAGTTGAGAACAATGCCAAGGGCAATGGAGAGAGACATGTGATGAGCACATGAAGGCAATGAATGGATAGTATGATTAAAAAAGAGATGATCCAATCACATAATTAGAGCAAAGGGTCCTAGTTGAGTAGCTTGAATGCTATCTCCAAGACATGATTCTTTTTTTTAATCAAGCAGAAGACCTCTATCACTTTGAATTAATCTTTTGTAGAAGATCTATGAATATGGGTGAAATTCACAGAAAATAAGAAGAATGAGTGGATTTTGGTATATACCAAAGTGAAAATACCCACATCAATAATATCGATTCTCTGAGATAGTAAAGAAGCAATGAATCATAGAATTACAGAGTAATTGAATCTCAAAGGTAGAAGGAGTCTGAATTCACCAAGAGATTCATCCTATATAGTTGATATCAGAATCATGGATAGACACAGAGCCATATATCCCTCTAAAGGTCTCCAATATCTTATCACATCGTGGAGATATCCAAGGTCCCTTGAAGGCTTTCCCAAGAATGTGCAAATTTAAATTTCTACCAACCTGGAAAAATTTTGAGGATAGACTCAGCAATGTGTTATGTGATCAATATTGTTGTTGTTCACTTGTTTTCACTTGTGTCCAACGCTCCATGACCCCGTTTGAAGTTTTCTTAGTAAAGATCCTGCAGTTTGCCATTTCTTTCTCTAATATGATCAATCTAACCTAGCATAGAAAAGCTCATGACTAGAAGTTTGTCCACTAGGGAAGAAATTCTTTTGGGCAAAACATCTCATAAGAAGCTTATAATTCAAAGAAATTTGATCTGCATTGGTAAAGGGAGTGCTAACACTAATAAAAATCATGGATCACACTTAAATAATTGTAGAGGCTAAAATAGCAGAGATTCTTGGGTTAGAGTATGGAGAATTGGCTTCCAGTCCTGGCTCTGACTTAGAGAGTCACTTTACCATATGGATGCTGTTTCTTTATCTGTAACACGAAAGAATTGTATTGGATAGATATTACAACCCCATTTCAACTCTCACATTATATGAACCAGTGATGCCTTGAAATTAACCACTCACCTACCTGTCTGGGGGGTGATTAACAAGTTCTGTCAGTAAAATAGAAAAGAATATAGATTTCTCTGGATTTGTGACCAGGGCACCTCCAGGAGGGAGGGTGAACTGCTTAACACATTGTGGGGGCTGGTGAATCCTTTGTGCTCATCTACAAGGTTGCTGTAATTCCTCACTAGCTATCAATTGTTTGACAATGGGGTGTCATCAATCAGCCTGAAATGTTCATTGCCAAGTGCATTCTATTTTTATATACCCATGAACTCACACATTTAGCAGTGACAGGGAAAAGTCTTTCTCCATAGTATAAGCAATGAATTGTGCACTTCATCAGAAATACATTATTTTAGAACATATTATTCAGAAATATCCTTTGCCACAGACAAAAAAAGGCTTTGAAAAAATTGTAATATATTACTTTTTAAAAACTGTTTTCTCTATGAAGGTTTGCCATAGAGAACAGATTAAAATGCCTGCTATTCTGCCATTTTATAAAATATGTCTTAGCAAATAGTCATAAATCTGTCAAATATTGCAACTCAGTTTTGTATTATATACTAGGAAAATGAACTCAATGGCAATATAATCTTACTTTCCAATATAACTGAACTCAGGAAAAGCATCTTAGGAAGAATGCAGGCATAGAGAGCAAATAAAATCTAAGTACTTAGATATAAAGGAGTTTATAGTGGCATATACAACTTTTGATATTGGTGTTTTTCTTTTATTAATTCTTACACAAACCCTCAATCTTATCTTTCTTTTTAATTTGGTTTATCATTTTTGCCTTTTTCTCTGAACAGTGATATTACATTCTATAACCTTTTATCAATTGCTAGCTCAGGGTCATTCTTTCCTCTGAAAAATGTCTGGGGACTCTGTTCAGTTATTAGTCTATTTATGTAAACACTGAATTCTCACAGTTGACTCACTGTTCTCCATGTCTCTGTGGTTTACTGACATATTTCTTGCAAATCAGAATGTGTTCAGATTTTTCAAGATTGAAACAAAAAAATGAGGGTTTGCAGAATTAGTTAACTCCTCCTTGAACTTTTTTTTCCACTGGTGCCTTCTTTTTTTTTAATGACTGTTTCCCTCTGAAGCCAGGACGGTCAGTGTCATATAACAAAATCATATTTGAAGTGTGATGATGTGATTTGAGTTCCAGATTGGTTACTTAGGAATTCAATAGAAGGGAATTCAAGAGTTAGAAAAATTCTCAGACATCATCTAGTTAAACATATATTTGAACATGAAACCCCTCTCAGACAACCTAATAGGTGCTAATAAAGCTATCAATCTTCTGCTGGAAAACTTCCAGTATTGGGGAACTAAATATCTTTTCAGGAAGCTTTTAGAAATTTCTAATTTTTAGGGATTTTTTTCTTCTTTTCTCTTGATCTATAATCAGTACAAAATTCTGTTCAATGGTTTTTGTTCTATTTTTTGAGAACAAAGAAAATAAATCCAGTTCTTCTACATGACAAATGTTTGAAAACCTTAATAATACCTGCCCCTAACCCTATGAGTTCTTTTCTCCAGGATGCATATGTCCAGTAACTTCAATCGATCTTCCTGTTAAATGGTTTCAAACCCTTTCAGTGTCTTGGTGATCCTCTCCTGGACCTGTTCCAGTCTGATAATATTTTTCCCTCAAATGTGACAGAGAATTGAAGATAGGATTTCAATATGATTTTGACCAAAGGCAAAGGACAACTATAATTTCAATCAATTTAGATATGTCATGTAACTTCTCTGAGCCCAAACTTGATCACCTGCAAAGTGAGGACAAGAATGCCTTTCCTGTTTACCTTAGAGGTTGGTATGATAATCAATGGAGGCAGAGTACATCCAGTGCTTCATGCCATGTTAATCAAGCCCTATATCAACATGTTATAGCTAGGTCCTGAATAGTGGGAATAATGAATCCCAGAAAGTCGTCACATTATGGTAACTTACTTTCATTGGTCTAGAAACAATTATTATATTTTATGGAATTGTAATGTCAAATAATGTAAATTTGAATACAGGTGACCATTTCAGGGAATTCATTAATCAGACTAATCAGGACATAGCTTAACTTCCAGTAAAAAGGCAAGCAGCAATGCACACAACAATCCTTAACATTTACTTAATTAACAGAAACTTATGAAGCACTTTCTCCACAGAAACCTTGTGAAATAGACAATATAAATAACATTCTGATTTTACAAATAAGGATACTAAAGCTAAGAGAGGAATAACATTGCTCAACATAAGTTTTCTCCATCACAAAGAGATCAGATCCAAACCTGAATCTCACAGCTCTTGCCAATTCTTCACGACCTAGGCACTTAGTAAATTTTTTGTCAGGTGATTTGATGGTACATAATAATGAATACTTGTTGAATGTATGTTATGCCAAAGCAAAACTATACATTAAGGCAATTAACCAGAAAATTCAGTACCAAAAATAAATTAGTTCTAGTGACCACTTGGCAAAAGACAAAACAATAGCAACAGCAGCAGTTTATTTTTCATTTTTTTGATATTTTATTTTTTTCCAATTACAGGTAAAGATAGTTTTCATCATTCACTTTTAAGATATTTTGAGCTCCAAATTCTTTTCTCTCTTCCTCCTTCTTCTCCCACCCTCCTCATTATGGCAAGCAATCTGATAGTCTATATATATACAATCATGTTAAATATAGTTCCACAATAGTCATGTTGCAAAAGAAGAATCAGAAGAAATTGGAAAAGCCATGAGTAAGAAAAAAAAGAGAGAATAGTACACTTCAATCTGCATTCAGACTTCATAGTTCTTTTTCTGGAAGTGGAAAGCATTTTCTGTCATGAGTCTTTTGGTATTGTCTTAGATGATTGTAGTTCTGAGAAGAGCTAAGTCAGTCAAAGCTGATCACCACACAGTGTTGCTGTTGCTGTGTTCCCCTTTTTCTGCTCACTTAACTCAGCATCAATTTGTGAAAGTCTTTCTAGTTTTCTTCTGAAATCCATCAGTTCTTATGGCATGATAGTATTCCATTACATTTATATACCATAACTTAATCAGTCATTCCCCAATTGATGGACATTCCTTCAGTTTCCAATTCTTTGCCACCACAAAAAGAAGTGCCATAAATATTTTTGTGCATGTGGGTCCTTTTCACTTTTTTATGATCTATTTGGGATACAGACCTGGTAGTGCTATTGCTGGATCAAAGAGTATGAAGAGTTTGATTGCCCTTTGGACATATGTAGTAGGAAGGCCGAATTTATGATCTCAAATATAATCATGTATATGTTTGAATGGTCCGAAATCGCAAGGTATGAGAGATTCTCTAAGGAGAAAACAACAAGAAATTTATTTAGGCCCCACCGCAGCAAAAACTTGAA
>JAQQSZ010020520.1:0-10123 GCA_028646595.1 Phalanger gymnotis
GGCAACCAGAGTGTACGCCATCTTGGAGTGGGGGGGTGGGGAGGAAATGGGGAGAAAATTTGTAATTCAAACACCTGTGAAAATCAATGCTGACAACCAAACATGTCAAAAATAAATTAAAAAAAAAAGAAAATAAAAAGAAGGAAGAATACACATACAGTTGGGTACAGAAATACATTTCTTAATAGAGAAATATGAGGGAAAGGGGAGAAGGGGAGAGAGGAATTAAAGAGAAGGTACCTTAAGAGAGGGATTAATCCTAAGCAAAACAAACTCTAAAGAAATACAAAAATAGTTACAACTTTTTGAGGTGGCAAAGAATGGGAATCTGAGACAATTCCCATAAACGGGGGAACAGCTGAACAAGTTATGGTATATAAATGTGATGGAGTATTATTGTGCTACATGTAATGGTTTAAGAATTTCAGGGAAACCTGGAAAGACTGATAAGAACTGACGCAGAGTAAAGTGAGCAGAATCAGGAGAACCATTTGTACAATGATGATTCAGAGAAGTAGGAACTCTTATCAGCATGATGACCAACCATGATTCTAAGAGGAGTAATGATGAAACATACTACTCACCAGCAGATAAAGGACTCAGAATGTAGAAGAAGACAATATTTTTTTGGACATGGCCAATGTGGAAATTTGTTTTGATTGACTAAATATATTTTAGTGGGTTTTGTTTTTCTTCTGTTCTCAATCTGGAGTGAAGCATAGTCAATCAAAACAAATTTCCACATTGGCCATGTCCAAAAAATTTTTTGTCTCCTTGTGCATTCCAACTCTAGCCATCAGCCCATCTTTAGCCCTCCCTCCCCCCACCCACTCCTACTGGAAGATGGACTTAGCCCCCTGAGATATCTGGCTTTGATAGGCAAACTTTTGCCTTACTTTTTCTGGAACCAGGCCTCTAAGCCTCTTCCTGGTCATCTTTACACCATGCCAACTCCTTTTTCTCCCTTCTCAGCTCCCCTTTATGTATTATCTCTCCCCATTGGAATGTAAGCTCCTTGAGGTCAAGGACTATCTTGTTTGCTTAGATTTGTATCCCCAGTACTCAGTACAATGCCTGGCTCTTAATAATACGCACTTAATAAATACTCACTTTATCTATCTTTTTCTCTCCGTATTTCCAAAGAGTTCTGTCCAGCCAGGTCAAAATGTAGGCTCCTACTTCTATGAGTGCTTATCCTTTGTGATATAGGCATCTTCTCCTACTGCCAGTCAACTCTAAGGGATCCAGGTGCTCTTGACTTCTGGAACTTATAAGACTGCTGCCAAGCCTAGGAATGTCCCGCCTCAGGATTGTTGGTTGCTCACTTATGCTGAGGAAAAGAGACATACAAAGCAGAAGAGGTGGTAAGTGGTCCAGTATCAGGATCATCTAGGCTGCTCCATGTGCTCTTACTGCCATGTTTGCATCATTATTGCCAGGCTAGGGGAGGGCACCCACAGCTTAAGGTGGAGCCCTTTCTGCTGGAGCTCTTCCTCCATCCCTCACTGAAAGTCCTAGAGAGAAAGAGAATTAAAGTTCACGGTTTGGCAACAAGAGCAAAAAACTTTCTCTTTTAAATTGGCACAGTATCCCCTGTCTTCAGCAAATTTACTAGGATGCATTTGGTACATTTGTCCATATGCCTAGTTCTGGAAAGGTCTCTAGGACCCTGGAGAGACTCAAGCACTGCTCCTCCAACTGCTTTGCCTAGTGCCCTGAACCAAAGGGTCTCAGGTAAGTCCATGTGGAACAATTCTCACCGGTCTCCCAATTACCATATTAAAAAGTTCATTCAGCATAGTTTCTGATAATCTCAGAATAAACAATCTGCCTACCACAGTTGGTGGTCCTGAAGATCAAAGCTATATATGCAAAATTATATAAATTTAACAATGACAGTTTACAAAATTTAGCATCTTCAGATTATAGTTTTTAAAGCCCCAGAGTTCATTCACATCTTTCTCTAGTCACTGAATACACATTGTTCTTTCCCCTCGTTGACCACAAGTTATTCTAATCTAGTCTTGCCAACTAATGCCTAATGTTCTAGTCCAGGTCTGACTTAAGCGAGTCCAGTGGTTCAGATTTGGGATCAAAATGTAATGAAAGAGAAATGACTAATATGGAAATGTTTTACGTGATTATATATGCATAACCTATATCAGATTGCTTACTGCCTCAGGGAACGGGAAGAAGAGAGGGGAAGTAAGGGAGGGATAGAATTTGGAACTCAAAACTTAAAAAGATGTTAAAATTGTTTTAACATGTAATTAAGGGGAAAAATATTGATAAGAAAAAAAAAGAAAGGTAATGACAGAGTCAAGACAGAGGATTAGTGGCAGCAACTCAGCTGAACTCTCAAAATTCTTCTACAAATAACTTTAAAAATAACACCTCAAATAAAATTTTAAAGCAAGAGAGCCAGAAAAAGACCATGGTGAGATCTTTTTCTGGCCTAAGAAAACTTAGGAGATCAGCAGGAGACATCTTTGACACCAGGGTAGAGGCCTGTCAGGAGCACATGTAAGGGCAGCAACAGTGGTTGCAGCAGCAGCAGGTTTGGGAGCTCTCAGCCCAGAGGTGGTAAGGCGGTCAGGTAAATGGTCAGAAAGAGATTGCATGGGACCCTTTGCTAGCACTGGGTCCAAATAGTGCTAAGTGGCAACTCTATTCCCCATATGCAATTCTGGGTCATAGTTCCAGGGTGGAGAGGAGTGTAGTGGTCAGTCACAAAGGAGCAGGAGCCTTGATTTCAGTTTCAAGGCAAAGAAGGCTGTCCTGTGTCAAGAACAAGGAACTTCCACAAGAATGGGGAACTTTGATGGGTGGGCAACACTCAGGGCATGGAGGTTTTCTAACCTGTAGTCACCAGGACCTATAAGCTACATCTTTGCTTTTAGTAGAAATGAAGAACTAACTTGTTTTAAAATGAAGAAATAACTGAAAAGTAAGTGAAATTTAATGATGCCCTGGCATTTTAAATTAATTGTTTAGGTAAATTAGAAACATTGTAAACTTGTGCTGAAAGTCCCCAAATACCCCAGCTAATTAGAAAGTGTAAACTCTCATGAGAAACAATATCATGTTCCTCAATTTGAGATCATTGTTCCTCATTTATGCCTATAAGAATGCTCTTTAAACTTAGTTTAGGATCCTTGTACCAACTGAAGAGGTCTCGGACTCATTTTATTGGCAAACTGCTAGCCACTGCTAATAAACTGATCATGCTTGGAGCTTTTGCCTCAGCTTCTCTTATTCACAAATGCCATCTGCTACAGTTGGCACCCCATGAGGGGCTTGAGTATGGAACTCTGATTTCCAGGAAAACCCCTAGGAAGATTTTTCCCAGAGTGTGCAAAGATTGATTTCACCAGTTTCTCTTGGATGGACCACCTCTGGAGGTTGGATCCCCTTCGAGTCAGATCCAAATTTTCTCCATTCCCAGGAAACCCTTAGAAATGTTCCTTTATCTAGTTTGACTAGGGAAACTTGGGGAAACCTCTTCATCTGTCTTGATTGGGGAACTTTTTGATCGCTTTATCTGATTTGAGGAATTCTTTTTCTCCCTTTATCTAGTTTGGCTGGGGAAACCAAGAGGACATTCCCTTTGTCTATCTTGACTGGGGAATTCTTTTTCTCTCTTTAACTATTTTGATTGGGAATCCTTGAAAGGGGCACTTCTTCAGGTAAAAGAGGTCTAAAGATGATTTTTTTTTCTTACTGCTGCAGCAATTAGCAGAGTCTAGAGGGGTGAAGTGCTAGTGATTTCCCCAACTAGCAGGGACTTAGTTTCCACATCTTTACTGAGAGTTAGGGAGGAAGACTTTGCTACTAGGTATTTAAGAGGGGATTTTTGAAAACTGGTATTAGGATCAAAAAGTTCAGCTGACAAATTACATGAAATTTCATATGGATCCCTAATCTGGCCCAAAGAAGAGATTTTTCAGTCACCACCAACTAAGACATTCAGATTCCTCTTTAAAAAATCATGCTAACTTCTTGATTAAACTGATTAGAAAGAAGAAAAATCTGGTCAACAAGTACATCGATGTATCTTTTTATCTATATTTCTGTCTTGATAATTAAACCAACTTCTTCCCTCAGTCTGAAAAACCAAAGGAAAAAGAGTATAGAGAGTAAAAACTTACTGTAGAACTTTAAAAAGCCTTTTAAAAAAAGTTTCTCTCTTTTTGCGACCCTAGACAAGTTGGGGTGGGGGTGGGGGACAGACAAGAAACACAGATAAGAAATCTTTGTTCCCAACTGCAGGAAAGTAAGTGACATTATAAACTAGTCAGAGACCAAAGGTTGTTTCCTTTACTATCAATCTTCAAATTGTGGTTTGACTGATACTGTAAAATTTGTTCTTATCATTCTTTCCTCAGAGAACAATAGTTTATTTTAGTGTAGAAAAAGGAAGATGATTTTACTGATTAGAAAAAAGTAAACTGGAACTAAATTGTCACATTTTGCAGTATGACCATAGCAATAAGAAACCTTGTTTTAAAATGAAGAAATAACTGAAAAGTAAGTGAAATTTAATGATGCCCTTGCATTTTAAATTAAATGTTTAGGTAAATTAGAAACATTGTAAACTTGTGCTGAAATCAGTGAAAGTAAAATTAATTAAAAATTGTATTTCAATAGAAGTAAAGCCATAATAATTTGGGGTAAAAATTACTGAGAATAGAATTAAACGACAACATCTGGAAATAATTTCTAAATTAATTTTTTTGTTCTCTCAAAACTTCTGTATTTTATACTAATATTCATCAGCCATATAGTCCTTTTAATTTTATATTCTGTAATATGAGTATCCTGCATATTAGATGAGCACACACTTAATTGAGAGAACAAAAAAAAATTAATTTAGAAATTATTTCTGGATGTTCCTTGCCTCATTGTCTTAGGTACTAAAACAAATAAACATTTTGTAGAATAAAATCAGGAAGCTTACAATTTAAAACAAATTTTTATGACTTGTGTCAAGATATGAGGAGACACCCTGTTTTCTAGAGCCAAGGCCCAGCAAGCCAGCTGTGCCCTGAGCTTGCTATAACAACAATCCTTTGCCCTCACCCTCTGGCAAAATCACATACTTACTATATTGCTTCAACCAGCACCAGGTGTTCTCTGAGCTCAGACAAGTACCCAAGTTCCAGTTATGAAGTCCTGTTGTCAATCAAATTTGTACTACTGTTGCTGTTACCTCTCATTGTCAGGGATACAGAGATCTGTCTACACTAAAATGGGTCTCCCCACTAGGGGTAGAGCCTGGGTACATGTGTCTAATCTGCCTCCTTGCTTTCAAACCATTTCCCTCTCTTTGAAATTAAATTCTGTTTGATTCCTGACTCTCCAGTCTCTAGCCTGCTCTGTTCAGCTTTGGCCATCTACTGGATAGAGGTTGGTTTGGTCTGGTCGACATTAATTTGTTTCAGAAGTGGACTGGACATGGAACTCAGCCATTGGACTCTGGTACCAGTAGGAACACACTCGGCACCACCAGAGATTTATTTCTTCAGAGTCTGATACCCCTGGTCTGATGAATCCTCTGCCCTCTTTCCTGCTCCAATGGCCAAGCTCTCACCTTGGTCGAGCTTACCATTTTTTAAAAGTAATTTTTAGTTTTCAACATTCACTTCCATAAGATTTTGAGTTCTAAATTTTCTCCCCCTTCCTCGCCAGTCCCCTCCCCAAGATGGCATGAAATCTGATATATACATTCATATTAAGCATATTTTCACATTAGTCATGTTGTAAAGAATTAGAACCAGTGGGAGGAACCATAAGAAAGAAGAAACCAAAAAAAAAAAAAAAAAAAGAAAGAGAGAGAGCAAATAGTATCCTTCTATCGATCTGCATTCAGACTCCATAATTCTTTTTCTGGATGTGGATAGCGTTTTCCATTGTGAGTCTTTTGCAGTTGTCTTAGATCCTTGTATTGCTGGGAAGGGCTAAGCCTATCAAAGTTAGTCATTGCACAGTGTTGCTGTTGCTGTGTACAGTGTTCTCCTGGTTCTGCTCTCCTCACTCAGCATCAATTCATGTAAGCCTTTCCAACTTTTTCTGAAATCTGCCTGCTCATCATTTCATATGGAAAAACAGTATTCATATGCCATAACTTGTTGAGCCATCCCCCAACTGTTGGACACCTCCTCAATTTCCAATTCTTGGCCACCACAAAAAGAGCTGTTATAAATATTTTTGTACATGTGGATCCTTTTCCCATTTTTATGATCTCTTTGGGATACGGCCCTAGAAGTGGTATTGCTGGACCAACGGTATGTGCATTTTTATAGCCCTTTGGGCATAGTTCCAAATTGCTCTCTAGAATGGTTGGATTAATTCACAACTCCACCAACAATGCATTAGTATTCCAGTTTTCCCACATGTTTTCCAACATTTATCATTTTCCTGTTTTGCCATGTTAGCCAATATAATGGATGCTAACCATTCTTTGTTAGGAAAACTCCAGGGCCCATCCAGTGACCCAGTTTGTCTTGGATCATTCTGGTAAGGATATCCTTTCTTAAACTGCACGCCTTTGTAAAATTGTAACTGTGTGCCTCTGGAGTGTTTCTTAAACTGCACACCTCTATAACTGTGTGCCTCTCTGGGGATTGTAACTGTGTGCTTTGTTGAAACTTTTTTTGTCTGTTTGTATCTGTCTTGTCATTTTATCTGTTTGTGTCTTTGTAAAATATCTGTGTTGTGTTTGTGTTGTCATTTAGATTCTGTTACCTTGAAAGACTTTAAAGTGCAGCCAGCCAGAAAAATTTCAAAGAGCTCTAGCCAAAGAGTTTAGAACACTGGGAAAGATTAATGAACTTTCATACTTGAAGCAATTATCCCAGTAAGCAAGACTAACTCTCACTTTAGGTAATAAGAAAAAAAAAGTCAGATAATCAAAGTTTGTAGAACCACTAAAAATATCTTAGCAGATCCTGGAGGTCTGGAGAGCAACCATTCAGGAGTTTGAAGATCAATCATTTTAAAATTGCAGGGGAGAACTGCGGGGATTTGGGGCAATTCCAGGAACTCACTCCTTTCTGAAATATCTTAATAAGTTTTGAGGCACCACCCTGTAGAATTTATTTTAAGGAAAAGTAAAGATTAAATTTTATAAAAGTTAAAAGTAGATGGCATTTTCCCTTTAGGAATGATAGCTTCATTGTTCTAGGGCAATGAAAAGGCAGCTAGTTTGGTAGCAATCCCAAAGTGAAGAAAGCAAAAAAATAGGTAAAAGGTTTGCCCCTTGTAGCCACTTCTTGTTAACCCTTCCTTGACATCTCAGATCAGGTTCCCAAATAAAGGTGTTGAAAAAAATGCTGGAAAAATGTAGGGAAACTCGAATTATGGTCTAGTTGCAGAAATTTATTAGCTGTGTCATTTTAGGCAAGTTATCTTATCTCTGCCTCAGTTTCCTGATCTGCAAAGAGAAAAATAATAATGGTACCTACCTCCCAGGGCTGTTGTGAGATCTAAGTGATATAATGATTGTAAAATGCTTAACACAGTGACTGGTATATGCTAAGTGTTATATTATCATTATTTCTTTAATTGAATGTAACTGTACCATACCAGATAACTTTAAAAATGGGTTTAAAATGTCGAAGGTAATAAGATGAATGATTTTTATATGGAATAACTTGGAAGTGCAATTGATGTCATCTGAAGTTTTGTTTCACGTTTTAAATACATGATGTTGTTTGTGTTATTATTGTATTGTATTGTGAAATTTGAGAGACCTTGTAACAGAAATGCTGTTAAATAAAACTTTTTAATCTAGATGCTGTTATACATGAATTGGGCTTTTAAAAGAATGTGACTTTAAAAATAAGCATTTGAAAACTGTTAGGTATTTAAAAAGGTATGTTTTGTTACAAAACATAATAATCATATATAATAGCAAATTTTCATTTGAAATTCTTGGCTATTATGAAAATTTTATGGTGGTTTAAAGATGTAGCTTCAACATATCAATGACAAGTCAACTATCAAGTAATTGCTGTTATGTCTGAAGCCCCAGAATATAGGTAGTTTTAATTTATAAGAAAAAGATAAATGAAATATTAACTGTTAGGGAAATATCAGGAAAGATATGCAAGCCCTAAGTTGTGGTTAGTGACATTCTGCCATTTAAGGTAAAAATTCCTGGGATTGTAATTTACCATTGTTTGAGCTTTGATTACAGGGATAGTTGTCTGAATTGTCATGAAGCCAATAGTAGAAAATGACATGTGCTACAGTCTGGGAATTACTAAAGATGGATGTCTGTGCCTGGGAAAACTTTTAGGGACAACTTTGGCATGGCCTAAGGTAGGATCCTCTTGATTCTATTTCCCCATTGTGCTATTTCCTTTCTGAAAAGGAAATTTCCCCATCTGGTTAATCCTGAGACTTGCTTTTAACACCCTGTTACTTCACGATTAGCTGTCAGATATGGCTCATTCCTGGAATCAAACAGAGCTAAGGGAGTTTTTCCTCCATTATGATACATGACACTGTTATAACTACGTCCATCTTTTACCTTTTGTAGCAAATTTCTATAATCAAGGAGTTTTTAAAGCATAATACTAAATCTATTAATACTGGAACATCTTTACCTTATTATAATAGGATGGAAGTTTGAACACCTTACAATTTAACCTGTATTTGTGCTCAAATAGGGATGATATCCTCCTAAGGGGGAAATGATTAGACAAAGTAATATGACAAAGATGTAATGTAAAAGTTTTCTAAATAAATGGAATAGTAAATTTTGAGAAAGCAACAGGATTATATGATTGGCTTCCAAATTTATGTATCATGGAAATGCAGGCTTTGGGTATGTTTTAGTAATACGTTCTCAAAATTGGGAAGGTGGCAGCTGGAAAGCAGGGACTAGCATGAGCTCCCCGCCAAGTCCCTCCAAAAACCTATAAAAAGTGGCTCTGAACCAATTCTAGAACTGCAGAACCCACAAAATAGCAGAGGGAAGCAGGGCTCTAGCCCAGGACAGTCTGGGTAGTTGCTGGGTGAGGTGTATTGCGCATGAAGCTGGGAGCGGAGCTGAGTGGAGCAGAGCCCAGCACAGGTGGCACGGACCAACCAGACCAGGAGCCGGGCGGAGTGTGCCCTAGCTCCCTGAATCAGTGAGCAGGAGCAGTTACCAGACTTCTCAACCCACAAACACCGAAGACAAAAGAGAAGGTTAGTGGGAAAAGCTGCTGGGGACAGGAGGATAGAGTTCCCAGTTCAGCGACTGCCCCAGGGGCAGCAGAGGTGGGGCAGCTACAGAACTACAGCAGCAATTGCTTCTGACCCCAGGCTCACCTGGTGGGAGGAATTAAGTGGCATATCAGAGCAGGAGTGAAGAGCCTGCTGAAGATCTAAGTCCAGTCTGGGTTGGGGGTTCTTGGGGAAGGAGGAGTGCTGCTGTGGCAGAGCTGGCTTTAATAGCTCTGAAATCAACAGCGCATCCCCCCAAGCTTGGAACATAGTACTCTTTACTCTACAAGCAGTCATACCCTGCTGAAAAACTCAAGGGTCAAGTAAGTTGGCTGGGAACATGGCCAGGCAGCAAAAATGCACCCAGATTCAGTCTCAAACTTCAAAATCTTTCTTTGGTGACAAAGAAGACCAAAACATACAGCCAGAAGAAGTCAACAGTCATACAGCCTACAACAAAAGCCTCCAAGAAAAACATGAACTGGTCTCAGGCCATGGAAGAGCTCAAAAAGGATTTGGAAAAGCAAGTTAGAGAAGTAGAGGAAAAATTGGGAAGAGAAATGAGAAGGATGCAAGAAAACCATGAAAAACAAGTCAATGACTTGCTAAAGGAGACCCCAAAAATACTGAAAAATATACTAAAGAAAACAACACCTTAAAAAATAGACTAACTCAAATGGCAAAAAAGCTCCAAAAAGCCAATGAGGAGAAGAATGCCTTGAAAGGCAGAATTAGCCAAATGGAAAAGGAGATCCAAAAGACAACTGAAGAAAATATTACCTTAAAAATTAGATTGGAGCAAGTGGAAGCTAGTGATAAGAAATCAAGATATTATAAAAGAGAACCAAAGAAATGAAAAAGTGGAAGACAATGTGAAATATGTCATTGGAAAAACCACTGACCTGGAAAA
>JAQQSZ010020521.1:0-10123 GCA_028646595.1 Phalanger gymnotis
ATATAATGTCACTGAATGATATGTTTTGCTTTGTTGTGAATGATATGTTTTAGTTTCCTTCGTAATTGGGTCAATGTATGTTCTAGGATACATGGCTGATTAAATTATGTATCCTAGCACAAGGGGTGGAGTGTGTTGTTAAGCAAAATTGTCTCCTTAGCATGGCTTTTGTTTCTTTTGAGTGGAAGTACTTTCAGCTGCTAAGTGCTAAGCCCCAGGCCCAAAGCCCTATCAGGTGTGAAACCTGTGTGGGTGTAGATTAATAACTTAAGAGGGGACAACTCTGGAACCAATGGTCTCTGGTCACTGAGGAGGGGCTTGAGAATGCCAAAGGCTCGGCTGCAAGGAAAGGGGAACCAAGAGACAGTTTCAGCAGAAGCAGAAGCTGCTGCTGCGGAAGCCAGAAGCTGCGGAGGCAGGAAGCTGCAGAAGCATAGCTGACCCGTGTGTGTGGACCCAGGAGTGCGAGTGAGGACTTGAGGCCAGTAAAAATGATTTGGCTAAATACTATCTTGTTTTTCTGTGGCCTCCTGGTTACTCTTGTGAGGCGGGCTTTCTGGGCCTGGAGTCTTTTTGTCAAGATGTCGGAATGGGGAGGCTGGTTCACGGATCAGCTGTGGTGGGGCCTAAATAAATTTTTTGTTGTTTTCTACTTAGAGAATCTCTTATACCTTGCGATTCTGAACCATTCAAACATATACATGATTATATTTGAGATTATAAATTCGGCCTTCCTACTACAGAAGCCCTTCAGAACCTGTCTCCAAACTATCTTTCCATATTCACTGGATATTAGATTATACTCAGCAATCCAGACAAACCTGACTTCTCTGCACCTCACACATGACACTCCATCACCTATCTCCATGCCCTTGTTTTGGCCATATTCCACTGTGTGGAACGCACTTCCTTTCTACCTCCTAAGAGTCAGCCTCTTCCTTTAAGACAGCTCAAGTACTGTTTTACGTGAAACTTTTCCTGATTTCTGCCTCCCCCCAAATGCTAGTGCTCCCCCTCCCAAATTACCTTGTATTTAACTATTTTATATTCATTTTATTTACGTGATTTATATACACACATGTACATATATATGTATACACGCATATATATATACACGCACACACACATATATATATATATATATATATATATATATATATATATATATATATATATGTACTTCTCTCCCTTGTTAGAATGTTAAGTCCTTGCTATTAGGAATTGTTTTATTCTTTATACTTATATTACTATTACCTAACACATAGTAGATGCTTAATACGTGCTTGTTGGTTGGTTGATTGATTTACTTTTGGAAGGATAAAACATGTCTCCTAATTTTTTTTCATTTCCCTACTGCATATATTTTTGGTGCTTAATAAGTGTTGCTGACAACAAAAGCAACCCCCCAAAAAGAACCAGCATCATTTAGTTTATTCAGTGCCTTAAATTAGGTAATTCTTTCTACAACTCCCTGCATAAAGGAGTGGAGCATCTTATATCTTGAAGGGGGGATGGGTCTCATAGCTTATATGAATCTCTAATTTCAAAGAATATACTTATGAACTAAAATGTGTTTTTTACTTATTTCACATGACTCACCAAGAACCAATTTCATAGTTTTACAGCAACATTATATTTCAGCAAGTTCCAACTCTCAGAAAAAAAAATGCATGCAAGATTTAAAAACTTATTCTCCAATTTTAAGGAATAATTAAAACTGTTTGATAAAGCCACTGAAAGTGCTTCTTGACAGCGAGACTCTTTGAGAAGACTTTTATTATTTACTTACTAATTAATCAAAATACTATGGCAACAATCCTTAAAATAATTATATAATTTCATATTTTTGTTACCATACAACTTGAGAAGATAAGGGTTTTTTTTTTTTTGCTTGGCTTTCACAATTATAAACAGTAAAATAGATATAATTTGCACCTCGGGCCAAATGATTTTTTCAAACACTGAAGCACAATTTCAATGGCCATAGATCAGAACCAGATCATGAGAGTTTACTTTAGGGAATATTCTGCCCAATTCTCCAATTCATAAATCAGAGTTCAGGTAAATCTTCAGTAAAAACTCATCACAAATCTTTTCTTTTAATTGATACATTTTGTTTTGACACAATAGTAACTTCCATTCCCAGCCCCAACAACTACCACCACCCTAGCTATCCCAAGGCTTTTGAGGTACAAGGGAGAATAATAAAATAAAAAAAAAGTCCACCCATGAAGAGGGTGTAATTCATTATCATGGAGAAGAAAACATGTACCTTGGGGCAGAACAATAACTCCTAAGGACCTACTCCAATATTTTATTGATTATCTCTTAGGGACACAGAGGAAAACCTCATAGTTAGAGTCAATAGTGTTAACTATTGCTCAGCCATATCTACTCAAACCAAGCATACGCTCTGGTTCAAGAGAATTTTGGGGAGAAGACCAAAAGAGATTTCTTCATATTGTTATGTTCTGCTTTGTAAAACCACAAAGGGAGAATTGGGCAGATGATATTTTGAACCACTTGGAAAAAATTCACAAAGTGAATTTAGACAAACTAAATTCTCTCTTTTTCATTAAAGAAAATTTTCAATAAATAATCACTGTTCTCCTTACACTAAACTGTATCCCACCTTTTCTCTTCCTCACCTCATACCTGAAGATAGATCTGCCTCTGTCTTATCTGCCTTAGGAAAATTCTGGCCTGGACTTGATCTTCGAAGAACACTGGAAAGCCTTTCCTGCCTTGATTTTGGTGACATTCTAGCTTGCAACCTGATGTTTTTTTCTACAGACTCAGATAGTTTATGTCCTCTCACAGCTGCTCTAACTTATCACCTAAACATTCTAATAAAGCATATTATTTACATGACATATCAGCTGAATTAAAAGACATCTTTTTACATAGATAGCTCTTCTATCAAGGATTATACTGATAATAGTTTTGTTGCTATAGTTAATCTCTTAATAAGTTCTTAACAAGGGCTGAAATGTGACATCTCAGGAAAAATTAAGTTTTTAAAAAATACATTTATTTCTACTATCAATCTTATAATTAGCATCATAAATTAAGGAATAAAAAAGACTGATTTTTCTATACATGTTAAAAAGTACATTCTGACTAATTATTATAAATGAAAAACGATGCAGGAATCACATTTCTATAGGCAATGAAAACATGATAAATTCTCATTGTGTTTCTGTACTTGATATATAATTAGTTCATGTTAAAGATTTTCAGCCCCTTCTGTCAAAGAGGTTAGTAAACATGAATTCATTAAATAAAAAATACTAGAAAAATCATTATAATATTTACTTTACTTCAATATAACTTATAGTAGAAAAAATTTCTCAAAGATACAAAATCCAAACCAAAGTCCATTATTAACAATTCTCATGTTGCACTTAATTGACAATTTCCTTCATAGATTTAAGTTAACATAATTTACTACTAATTATACTAGAAAATCATAAAACAATAGAGCCTCAAAATGCTTTTTGTAGTCTAACATTATTTCTAAAATTTTATGATTTCTAATGTACTTCAAATTTTCTATTCAAGTAATTCAGTAGGATTAAATAGGTCACACAATGAAGCAGTAATTATACATAGTAATATGCTTTTCCACAATCTGAATTTGATGTTTTGGGGGTGCTAGGACCCCAAGAATGCCAAGGCAGAGTTGCCTGGAATGAATTCACAAACTCAAGCCTTCTCTTAGTGAAATGGCAAAAAGTTTATTGTAACACTTTAGCAAAAGCAGGCAAGGGTCCTTATGGGAACCCCGTGAAAGACTGAGGATGGTACTGGGGTTTATATGGAAAAGGGGCAGGGATATTAATTAGATAATCTAAGGGTCCAGGTATCTTTGGGAGCTATGGATGGGAAAGTATAGGGAATATACCAGATATTGAGGGAGTTGTCAGAGTCATGGACCTTGGAGATCTGGCAAGAGGAAAAGTCCATAGGCCAGCCACAGACAAAAATCCTTAGGCCAGGCACTCCTCTGTTCTGATAAGAGAATGTGTTCTGCAGTGAGAGAAAATTTTCTCACCAGACATGAACCTGCTGAGAAATTGGGAGCCTTCCAGAGACCTGATGTTAGGGCTCAGGCCTGAAAACCCCATCAAATTGACTTAGATGCAAATTTCTCAACTGATTAACTTCAAAACTTTTCAAAAAGCAAATTCCTACTGCTACCACCCTAACCCATAAAAGAATGCTTTAAATATAAATACTAATAATAGCAATCATTTTCAGCATCAGATAGGATTATCTACTTAATCTAAAAGAATAACATACTCAAATATGCAACATAAATGAAATGTGGTTCAAATATTTCTAATAATGGACTATAATTTAATTATCAATTGAATTCTTCAGATAACATCAAATTAATTAAAACATTCTGATATTTTGTTTTTATATTAACAAATATTCTGATTCCATGCTACGCTTTAAAACTTTTCAAAATATTTAATTATTCCATTGTGTACTAACTTTTTAAACTTACCTGGGTCTTGTCTTAGGTAAATGTGTAAGCTGTCTCCAACCATTTGTTATCACATTGTGAATCCACCCATCACCTGTAACATCATGACATGTTAGAAATAAAGATTAAATCTCATACACAGTTTTTATTTTTCTCTAAAGCTGTCTCTTAATTTGCTAGGATATGCATATATGAATATATATTATGCTAGGTGTAGGTGAGACAACAGGATTAGACTAAAATAGTTCATATAATAATGCAATGGCTCTTTACAGTTTACAAAGTACTAAAAATTCATTCTGCATTCATTCATAGGTCAGTGACCAGGAATGGAAAAACTGAGTTAGAACAATAGGTGATGTTACAAATAATCCTTGCTGAAATGCTGTGATTCAATAATTTGTTATTTTCTAAATTTCCAAAACTGTTGACATATTAATAAATCACAATTCTATTATTCCCATGAACTAGAAAATATATCACTAAAGAAAAATTTATACCCATATTTGTATTAGCTTTCATTTTGTTAATTTAATATTTCCTAATCAAAAATTAAACATCAAAAATAACATTTCTACATACCCAGCAGAATATAAAAGTGAAGTCTAAATCAAACTGTTAATCTCCATTTCATACCACTCACTTAAAAAGTATATGATAAATTCTACAAACTACTTTTAAAACTACCGTGCTTGTCTAAGCTTCTCTCCTAATTTCTTTCTGTTCTCTTTTATATTTCAAAAAAATTTTTAAAAAAATATTTCAAATGATCCTCCTTTCTCTTAGCAACACAATTGCTATCCCTCTCCTCCTTCATCTCCCCTAAAAAAAAATCTTTCCCCAATTAAAAAAATAGAAGAAAAAAAGAAATCTTTGTGACAGCATAAGCAAGTAAAAGGAATTCACACTGTGGCCACAACTAAAAATGAATGTCTCTGCACCATGAGTCCTCTGGCAAGGGGTGGCTAATACATTTCATCATAGGTTCTTTGGAGAAATGGTTGGACACTGCATTGATCAGAGATCTTATTCTTTCTAATGAGTTTTTCTTTACAGTGTTGTTGACGTAAATTGTTGCTATAAATTCCTGGTTCTGCTCCTTTCACTCTTCATCAATTCATACTAACCAGGACTCTCTACAGTAGTCTCTTTTGTCATTTTTATTGCACAATAATATTCCATTACATTTATATACTACAATTTTTCAGCCATTCCCCAACTGATAGAATTCTATCACAGAATTCTAGTTCTTTGCAATTCTTCCCTCCAAACTCAATCTTTCTTTCAGGATCATGAACTTAATTCCCCCTGGGTAATTTATTCTCCCTCCCTGACCTATATTTGTTTCTGTTCAGTTTGACGTATTTCTACACTAAACTCAGAGTCAGAGAGAGAGAGGGAGAGAGTATGGGAGGGAGGGAAGGAGAGAGAGGGGGATGAGAGGGTGAATGAGAGAGACAGACAGAGAGAGAGAGTTCACCCCTCCTTTGTACAAATCCTATATGAGTGAGGTTCACAGGATGCTCACTAACTCACATTTTCTTCCATGTTTGTGCACCTTTCTAACCACGTATCCTGTATATGAAAAACAGAAAGTTCTATTCCTTCCTCCTTTCTATACTACTGTATTCCTTTTACCTTCCCATCTCTTTCCCCTCTCAGAACAGAACCAACCCATCCATAGGTCTTCTATTGTCGCTGCTTTTTTATTTAGTTCTCAATATTCTTTGCAGACATTAAGGTTCTGAAGAGTCAATTTCTTCTTTTCTCTCATTAGGATGTGAGCACTTTAGCATCATATATCCCTTTCCAAATTTCTCAAATGCATGATCCTGACTGATTTTTTGTTAGTTAAACTGTTTCTCTATGAATGCAGGACTTTTATTTGATGTGGAAGTTCTGGATTAAGCTATAAAATTTCTGGGACTTTTCCTTTTAGGGTTTCTTTCAGGAGGCGATTAGTGGAATTCCTTCTACCTTTATTTTGCCATCTGGTTCCAAAAGATCTATATAGTTTTTCCCTATTTCCTTTTTTTTTTTTTTTTGGAGGGGGGGCGGGAGGACAACTGGGGTTAAGTGACTTGCCTAAGGTCACATAGCTAGTGTGTCACGTGTCTGAGGCCGAATTTGAACTCAGGTCCTCCTGACCCTAGGGCCAGTGCTCTACTCACTGCGCCACCTAGCTGCCTCTCTATGTAGTTTCTGATTATTTCTTAACACGTAGTGTTTAAGGTTTATCATGATTTTTGAGTTCAAAGACTCTTAAACTGTGTCTCCTCTACTTCTTTTCCAAGTTGTTATTTTTTATATCAAATATTTTACATTTTCTTCTATTTTTCAGTCTTTCGGTTTTTAGTATTTAAAACAATATTAAAATATTATTTTAATATTTCTTGCTATATCTCATAGAGTAATGCATTTCTATTTGGTCTACTTTACTTTTCAGGGACTCTTGTTACTTGGGTAAGGTTTATTACATTCTATTCCAATTGATCTCTATTAGCTCCAGAATCAAATATAGAATCCTCTATGTCTTTTAATTTAAAAAAAATCTCCACTTAATAGTATTTTATTTTTTCCAATTACATGTAAAAATAGTTTTCAACATTCACTTTTTTAAGATTTTGAGTGCTAAATTTTATTCGCCCTCTCTGCCCTCCCCCCCCTCCCCAAGATGGCATGCAATTTGATATAGGGTATACATGTACAATCATGTTAAATGGATTTCTACATTAGTCACTTTGTGAAAGAAAAACCAGATCAAAAGGGAAAAATCACAACAAAGAAAAAAAGAGACAGTAAATAGTATGTCTCAATTTGAATTCAGACTCCACAGTTCTTTCTCTTATGTGGATAATATGTTCCATCATGAGTCTTTCTGGAATTGTCTTAGATAATGATATTGCTGAGAAGAGCTAAGTCTATCAAAGTTGGTCATTGCATAATGTTGTTCTTACTATGTACAATCTTCTCTCAGTTCTACTCACTTTACTCAGCATCAGTTCAAGTAAGTCTTTCCAGGCTTTTCTGAAATTTGCCTGCTCATCATTTCTTATAGAACAACAGTATTCCATTACATTCATGTACCACAACTTGTTCAGCCATTCCCTAATTGATGGGCATCCCCTCAATTTCCAGTAATTCTTTGCCACCACAAAAAGAGCTGCTATAAATATTTTTGTACGTGTTGATCCTTTTCCCTTTTTTATAATCTCTTTGGGATATACACCTAGTAGTGGTATTGTTCAAAGGATATTCACAGTTTTATAGCCCTTTAAGCACAGTTCCAAATTGTTCTCCAGAAAAGTTGGATCAATTCACTACTCCACCAAAAATGCATTAATATTCCAATTTTCCTACATCTCTAACATTTATTATTTTCCTTTTCTGTCATATTGGAAAATCACATAGGTGTGAGGTGGTACCTCTGAGTTGTTTTAATTTGCATTTCTCAAGTCAAATTTAAAGCATTTTAAAAAATCATTATTTATTGAATATTTTTAGTTTTCAGCATTAATTTTCACAAGAGTTTGAATTACAAAATTTCTCCCCATTTCTACCCCCCCCTACTCCAAGATGGCATATATTCTGCTTGCTCCATTCTCCAGTCAACCCACCCTTCTGTCACCCTACTCACCCCAATCCCCTTATACCTTACTTTCTCATAGGGCAAGACAGATTTTTATGTCTCACTGCCTGTATATCTTACTTCCTAGTTGCACGAAAAACTTTTTTTTTGAACATCTGCTTTTGTTTTTTTCTTTTTTTTTAATTTAATATATTTAGTTTTCAGCATTGATTTTCACAAGAGTTTGAATTACAACTTTTCTCCCCATTTCTACCCTCCCCCCAAATGCAAGATAGCATATATTCTGGTTTCCCTGTTCCTCAGTCAGCCCTCCCTTCTATCACCCCACTCCCCTCCCATCCCCTTTTCCCTTCCTTTCTTGTAGGGCAAGATAAATTTCTATGCCCCATTGCCTGTGTATCTTATTTTCTAGTTGTATACAAAAACTTTTTTTTTTGTTTTTTGAACATCTGTTCTTAAAACTTTGAGTTCCAAATTCTCTCCCACCCCCCGCCTTCCCACACACCCTAAGAAGTCAAGCAATTCAACATGAGCCACATGTGTATCATTATGTATAACCCTTCCACAATACTCATGTTGTGAAAGACTAACTATATTTTGCTCTTTCCTATCCTAACCCCCTTCATTCAATTTTCTCCCTTGACCCTGTCCCTTTGCAAAAGTGTTTGTTTTTGATTACCTCTACCCCCATCTGCCCTCCCTTCTATCATCCCCCCCTTTTTTATATCTTCTTCCTCCATCTTTCCTGTGGGATAAGATACCCAATTGAGTATGTATGGTATTCTGTCCTCAGGTCAAATCTGATGACAGCAAGATCCACCCATTCCCCGTCATCTGCCCTCTTCTCTCCTCCTACATAACTGCGTTTTCTTGCCACTTTTGTGCAAGATAATTTACCCCATTCTATCTCTTCCTATCTCTCCCCCTCAACATATTCCTCTCTCATCTCTTAATTTGATTTTATTTCTTTTAGATATCTTCCCTTCCTCTTCAACTCACCCTGTGCGCGCTCTCTCTCTCTATATACATATGCATATACATACACATACATATATACATACATACACACTCACATATACACATAAAAATATATAATGCACATTCTCTTCAGCTACCCTAATACTGAGGTTTCATGAATCATACACATCATCTTTCCATGTAGGAATGTAAATAAAACAGTTCAACTTTAGTAAGTCCCTTGCAATTTTTCTTGTTCTTTTTCTTGATTATCTCTTCCTGCTTCTCTTGATTCCTGTGTTTGAAAGTCAAATTTTCTATTCAGCTCTGGTCTTTTCACTGAGAAAGCTTGAAAGTCTTCTATTTTATTGAAAGTCCATATTTTGCCTTGGAGCAGGATACTCAGTTTTGCTGGGTAGGTGACTCTTGGTTTTAGTCCTAGCTCCACTGACCTCCAGAATATCATATTCCAAGCCCTTCAATCTCTTAATGTAGAAGCTGCTAGATCTTGGGTTATTCTGATTGTGTTTCCACAATACTCCAATTGTTTCTTTTTGGCTGCTTGCAGTATTTTCTCCTTGATCTGAGAGCTCTGGAATTTGGCGTCAATATCCCTAGGAGATTTCTTTTTGTGATCTCTTTGAGGAGGCAATTGGTGTATTCTTTCAATTTCTATTTTCCCCCATGGTTCTAGAATATCAGGGCAATTCTCCTTGATAATTTCTTGAAAGATGATATCTAGGCTCTTTTTTTGATCATGGCTTTCAGGTAGTCCAATAATTTTTAAATGATCTCTCCTGGATCTATTTTCCAGGTCAGTGGTTTTTCCAATGAGATATTTCACATTGTCTCCCATTTTTTCATTCCTTTGGTTCTGTTTGATAATATCTTGATTTCTCATCAAGTCACTAGCTTCCACTTGCTCCAATCTAAATTTTAAGGTAGTATTTTCTTCAGTGGTCTTTTGGACCTCCTTTTCCATTTGGCTAATTCTGCCTTTCAAGGCATTCTTCTCCTCATTGGCTTTTTGGAGTTCTTTTGCCATTTGAGTTAGTCTATTTTTTAAGGTGCTGTTTTCTTCAGTA
>JAQQSZ010020522.1:0-10122 GCA_028646595.1 Phalanger gymnotis
GAGGGCAGACTGGGGAACAGGGCAACCAGAATGTACACCATCTTGGAGTGGGGGGGGAAATGGGGAGAAAATTTGTAATTCAAACGCCTGTGAAAATCAATGCTGAAAACCAAACATGTCAAAAATAAATAAAAAAAAAAGAAAAATTCATTCGAAATACCTTCCAAAAGTCTGATTTTAGAAAAAAAAAATAAATTATGAACAAAATTTCTCCTACCATATAGTATAGAACATGATAGTTCTAGGGAATCTCCATGAATGTATTTCAGCACCTCCCATCTCCCCCATCACCTCTAGGACTATGGAAGTACAGAATTCCATGACAAAGAACCTAGAGAAATAACTTAGTCCAGCCTTTAGGTATGAGCGTAATATTTAAACCATCCACTCTCTTCTTTCATCAGTCTGGAATAAAAAAGCTATAAAATTCTGGAGCTCATGCTGGTGTTTAGCTACCCTGACAATTAAAAAATAATGCTCCTTAGATATATTCAGAATCTTTCCTGCTTTAATTTAAACTTGTTGTTTTTATTTGGACCTATATTAAAATGGGTAGCAATCACAGGATCATAGACCTATGACTAGAAAGGACCTCAGGGGCGAAGCAGTCCACGAATCCCCACTCCGTCTTCAATTTTATGGATAATGAAACAGCTCCAGGTCACACACCTAATATGCTTTCAGAGGTAAGATTTGAACCCAGATCTTGTGATTACACAGTCAAGGCTTGTTCCACTGTACCACGGTGGCTCATAGTTGACAATCTCATGGAAACTCTTCATGTATTGGAAAACAATCATGATGTTGTCCTCTAGTTTTCTTGTCTCCACCTACAAGTATCTTCTTTTACACAAATTCCTCTTTCTGAATTGCTTGCCATTATGTTCCTAAGGGTCTAGAAGCATTCTCAATGAAGAAACAGCCTAAAGATTGTGGTTCTTTTCTAAACAATAAATCAGTTCCTATCTGGAATTCCAGAGTTTCAAAATGCACAAGAGTGCCGATAGCACATTGCAGGCCAGTGGTAGAGACCCATGTGACAGTTACCAGCTGGATTGTTGTAAGCAGATCACCTCAATTTCCCTTCTTGTCATTCCAGCACCCTTCCTGAGCTCTGCATCTCACTCAGAAGTCTCTTGTATACCATACATTCAAACAGCTTCGCCTGGGGTTCAGGGACTTGCTCCAATTGCTTCCATGGCTGAATTTCTCATACGATATTTTTATAGAATAAGGAGTGATTGAGAGTGGGAATTGCAGATCAGAGGGAGGCAGCAAAATGTCATCTGCATTACATAATTTGTACTATCACTTGTCAACACTGATCCCCTTAATGCTCTCCTTTGACAGACGAGATAGGCAGGGTTTTAGAATGCTAAGGAGTAAAAAAGGGGATAAAAGACAACCATGTTTGATTCCCCTCAGCAGTCCAAAGGATTTGAAAGTCATGACACTGGTTATTACTATGGTCTTTGGAGAGATGAACTGAAACTTAATCTATCTAATAAAATTGCCTCGAGAGATAAACTTAATCTAAACTTTCTTTCGGATATCTCTCAGTGTAATCTAATGGATTTTTCTTGGTCTCCATTGCTACAGCCGACAGTCGTAGGGAAGATAGACCTTTCACGCTAATTAATCCACTTCAGTCCTGTCAAACGGACTTGGAAAATGGGAGAGAGTCGTGCTTCTGAATGTGCCTGGGAGCCCACATTAAATAGGGCTGGCAGATTGAGACAACCTCCGCCCAGCATTCCCATAATGCTGGGAGATGGAGTTTCCAAAGAAATTTGGAGAATGACAGGGAAGAGGAGAACATCTAGTGGTGTAATGTGGAAAGCATGCCTGATTTAGAGTCAGACAACATGTGTTTGAATCCTTGCTCTACAACTTGTACCAGGTTTTCCCACTCTAGGATTTAGTTTCCTCAACTCTAAAATGAGGGGATGGAACTAGATGACTTCTGATACCCTTTCCACCTCTAAATCTAAAATTCTATGTTCTTCCATGATGAGTTATCAACAGGTATTATCCCTACAAGATAGGGACAAGGATGGGAAAGAACCTGAACTCAACAGCTTAATTCTCTTGCTTCCTTGCCTTTTCTGAGAATGTGGGAACTACTCTAGAACACTGGGATATATCCTGACCCTGACCCATGCCCTTAAGATGAGTCTGCCCTAGGACTTGATATCATTTTCTATATTGGCTCCCAAAGTGATAAGGTTCCTTTTCTTGTATTTAGAATTTTAATCAAAAATCAAAGATGGCTACATTATCATCATATTCTTAAATATGTAAATGCACACACAGGATAGCTAAACTGATGATAATACCTGGGTGGATTTCTCATAATAAAAAATAATAACTTCCGTAGATTTATCATCGCCTGGTTATAACCCCCACTGGTCTGAGGTCCTACTCTGGTGACCTTGAATAAATAAAAGACAAAGCATTTATTAAGCATTTACTATGATCAAATCATTATGGTGAGTATTGGTGATACAAAGATAAAAGTAGAAACAGTCTCTGATCTCAAGGAACTTGAAGGAACACGTGGAATGTAAGTTCTGGTAAATCTTAACAAAGTTAGAAATATCTTCAGATACGAATCTGGTGGTGGACAATACATCTATCATCTGAACAGTAGCCTGGAAAAGGTCAGAGGGGCTCATTAACAGGTTTGGAAATATCATGGAAGGAGCCCAAGATTTAGAGAGATGACCTAAGTTCAAATCCTGACTCTGCCCTTTATGACCTCTGGAACCTTGGTTAAATTGCTTATTCTCTCTGAGTCTCCATCTCCTCAATTGAAAAATTAGAACCTTGGTTTCCTCAGTTCTGAAATAAAGGCACCAGACTAGGTGCCTCCAAGGTGATCTCCAGGGTCGTTTTTTTTAAGCTCAGAAATCTGTAAAACCTCTCTGACCAAGTGATTCTCAAAATCTTCTACCAAGTCTCAGAAGGGTTATGACCTTGGTCAGTGGGCAGAATAACCATAATTATGAATCTCTCATGTATATAGAATGTATATGGAATCTTCCCATGGATAAGCAGTATTTAAGGTTATAGAAGGTGGCATGTTGAGAATTGAAGGAAGCCAGGCAGCTAGGTGGTAAAGTGGATAGAGTGCTGGCCTGGAGTCAGGAAGATTCATCTTCATGAGTTAAAATCTGGCCTCAGACACTTACTAGCTGGGTGACCCTGGGCAGGTTACTTAACCTTGTTTGTTTCAGTTTCCCATTTGTAAAATGAGCTAGAGAAGGAAATGGCAAACCACTCCAGTATCTTTGCCAAGAAAACCCCAAATGAGGTCATGAAGTCTTGGACATGACTGAAAATGACTGAACAAAGGAGGTAGAGATGAAAACAGAAAGCATTCCAGGAAGAGGGCACAAATTCTGAAAATGCACAGGGTCTGGAGACAGAGATTGTTTGGTGAGCACCAGCAAGGAGATTAGTGTCACTGAACTGAAGACAATGTTTAGGGGAAGAAGCTATAAGAAAACTAGAAAAGTAAGAAAAGACTAAATTATGGAAGACTTTAAAATCCAAATGGAAGATTTTGTCTTTGATCCTAGAGGTAATAGGAAACCACTGACATCTGTCAAAATGGAGGTAATATTATAAAATCTCTATTTTACAAAGAACAATTGGACAGCTGAGTGAGCTGTCTGGAATGAGTGGAGACTTGATGCAGGAAGAACAATCAACAGGCTATTTCAATATTCCAGGTTTGCACTAGAGTGGTGGCAGTGTTGGAGTAGAGAAAGGGAACAATACAAGAGATGTCATCAAAGTAGAAAGCATAGGACTTGGCAATTGATTGGATTTGTCAGAGTATGAAGAGTCAAGGACAACACCTAGTTTACAAACTTTGATAAGTAGCAGAATGGTGGTACCCTCAACAGTGATAAGAAAATTAGTTAAGAGGGGAGGATTTAGGAAGAGAGAAAATTAGTTCAGTTTTGTACCGGGTTTAAGTTGTCTATGAGATAATCCACTTTGAGATACCCAATAAGCAATGGGAGATATAAAACTGGTTTTCAAAAGAGAAGTTGGGGCTAGGCAAACAGATCTGAGGATCATTTGCACAGAGATGATCATTGAAACCATGGGAGCTGATATCACCAAGAGAAATAGTATATAGGGAAAAGAGAAGAAGAGCCAGGACCTGTGCTAGATATTCACTATTAGCAGGAGTGACTTGAAAGAAGGTCCAGCAAAGGAAACTGAGATAGCACAGTCAGACAGGCAGGAGGAAAACCAGGAAAGAGCATGGCCACAAAAGTCTAAAGAGAAGAGAGCATAGAAGGTATTAAGGAGAAGAGGGTGATCAGCAGTGCTAACAGCCATAGGGGTCAAGAAGGATGAGGACAGAGAAAAAGCATTGGATTTGGAAAGAGATCATTGGTAACTTTGGAGGGAGCAGTTTCAGTTGAATGATGAAGTCAGAAACCAAACTGCAGAGAGTTAAGAAAAGAATGAGAGGAAAAAAAAGTCAAAATGGCCCTTTTCAAGGACTTTAGCCACAAAAGGAAAGGAAGATATAGAATGATAGCTATCAGGGATTAATAGATGAAGATGGTTTTTTAGGTAGTAAGGAAGCAGCTAATAGGGAGAGATTGAAGAGCAGAGAGTGGGGACGATAAAGGGAGCAATCTTCTAGAGAAGATGGGATGGAATAGGATCACTTGTGCATGAAGAAGTGTTTGTCTTCACAAGAATAAGGGCTACCTCTTTGTGTGAAATGGGTAAAAAAAAAGGGAGAAAGCGAGTAAAGGCATTTGAGTGATGTGAGATCAGTAGGAAGGGAAAGAGAGAGCTTTCAATGGTCTTTTTCTCTCCATGAAATCTAAGGCAAAGTTCTCAGTTAAAAGGGTGGGAGGAGGATGAACCATAAGAGGTTTGAAGAAGGATTAAAAGGTTTAGAAAAACTACTGGGGTGAGGGGAGTAATAAGTTAACTACAGAGATATAAAAAGTTTCCCTTGTTGCAGTGAGGACCAAGTTGAAATTATGTAACATAAATGTGTTCTGTATCTAGTCATCATAGTTTCATGATATTCTCCGTCTTCGTTAGTGGAAATGAAAGCAGTAGATGGTGGTAGTAATTCAAGGCTGAGGGTTAGCAGAACAACATCAGCAACAGGATAAGGGAGCAAGAGACTTGAACAAAGAACACTGGTTCACCAAGGAATTAAACTGGGGAAGGGACGAAAGTGTAGCCAGCAGAGGACTGATGGCCAGGGAAAGAAATGAAAGGTGGAGGGATTGTAAGGGCAAAGGGAAGATGAAGAATAAAGTTAGGGGATATAAGGCAGAGGGAGGGGTCAAAATGACAAGAGATTATGGCCAGATAAAGGAATTTCAGAGTTTTTGAACACTGAAGTGGAAGAGTTGTAGATGATAACAAAATCAAAGGTATGACCATTTTTGTAGGTAGAAGAGATGGTTCATGGTAAATAAAGAAAGGAAAAGAAGACTGGAAAGGTAGGAACGGACCGGGTTATAAACAGCTTTAAAAGTCAAAGGATTATTTTTTTTTTTATCCTAAAGGTAATAGGTTGCCACTGAGGTTTATTGAATAAGAGGGTGGCACTTCAGGAAGACCAATTTGACAGCTGAGTGAAAGGTGGACTGGAGTAGGGAGAGACTCAAAGTAGGAAGAACAATCAGCAGGATAATCCAGTAGTCTACTGTCTCTCCAATATTTGATCTCTATCCACTGGTTTTTTCTCTGCTCTTTACAAATATACCCAAATCTCCTTTAATTTCAAAAAAGAAAGACAGATAGAAAGAAAGACAAATAGAAAGACAGACAGAAAGACAAACAGAAAGAGAGAAAGAAAGAAAGAAAGAAAGAAAGAAAGAAAGAAAGAAAGAAAGAAAGAAAGAAAGAAAGAAAGAAAGAAAGAAAGAAGGAAAGAAGGAAGGAAGGAAGGAAGGAAGGAAGGAAGGAAGGAAGGAAGGAAGGAAGGAAGGAAGGGAGGAAGGAAGGAAAAAAGAAAACCCATTAGGTCCTACTATCCTCTCAAAGCTATTATACATGTGTATTATGTATAAAATATATAATATATATGTATGTATATATAATGTATGTGCATATAGACAGACATATACATGTATATACATTCCTGTCCAACCAAACTGGCCGGTTTCTCATACACTTGATTTCTCTGTTTCTTGGCACTGGCTCTCTTCTATGCTTGGCTTGCTCTTTCCCCTTAACTCATTTTCTTAGAATCCCTTATCTTCTTAAATCTAAGCTCTTACACTCCCTTCTTCACCATTTTTGATCCCAGTCATTAGTGTCTCCCCCAAATGATATTGCATTGATTTTATATGTGTACAAGTCACTGTCCTCTCCCTCCTCCACACACACATCCGAGGCTATAAATTTTTTTTGGGGGGTGACTTTCATTTTTGTCTTTGTATCCCTAGCATCTAGCACGGTGCCTGGTATGAAGTAGGTCCCTAATGTTCATTAATTGATTGATTAATCTGTGATTTCATTTCATTGATTCAGGTACTCAGCATGGTTCTCATGTGCTTTCTCATTCCTTTAGGCTCTCTCCTGGAGTTAGGAAAATCTGAGTTTAAATTTGGCCTCAGACACTGTACTAGCTACGTGATCTTGGGCAAGTCACTTAACCCTATTTGCTTCAGTTTTCTCATCTGTAAAATGAGCTGGAGAAGGAAATGGCAAACACTCCAGTATCTTTGCCAAGAAACCCCAAAATGGGGTCAGAAAGAGTCGGACATGACTGAACAACAACAAAAGGCTCTTACTAATGTCCTCACATAAGTAATTTATAATGGGAGCATATGATTACCCAGAAATCTTCCTCTATGTAATGCTTATAAATGGTCTTTAAAAAGGTGAGATTCTTATTAACTTATGTCTGCTTTCTACCATTTTACCATTGTCACAAGTGGAAAAGCAGGGGACTGTACAGATATAAGTACAATTTTGTATTTTCATGCATTGCCATGGCCAAGAATACATCACCTAGTGGCCAGCCTACCAGTGCTGATACTTTCTGTACTCAACTAGGCTGGACATTCAACAATATATAGTTTCTTGCCAGACACAAATTGAAAACCTTTCCAGCTTAGTAGGGTCTACCAGAGCTTTCATGTGGCTGGGATAGACTTCAGAACTCATGCCATAAAGAGTAGAATTTTTGTGGAAGTGACCTAGAGGGTCTGTCTGTCACATTGCCCGAAAATATACCATTAGAGAAAATACACCATTAGAAAATACTCTTTCACTGGCATGCATCATAATAAATAGTCTTCTATTTCTGTAAGGTGCTTGTTAAAACATTTTCATTTGATCTTCCTAACTACTCTCTGAGGAATGTTGGAATCAGTATTTGTATCCTCTGTTTACAGAATAGGAAACTGAGATCTAGGTAATCTGCCTAAAGTCACTTAGTTTCATAATAGAGCCAGGATTTCTCGCCCCTAGTCCAGTATGATATTCCTTCTTCTATGCTTTGTCATACATTGTCAGAAATCCTTGCTTCTTTAAGCCATCTCAGGAAAAATGAAAAATTAAGCTGCTCTCACTAAATAGTATAGATTAATTTCCTTCTTGACTCTTAACTGAGACCAGGATGTTGAGAAAATACACTGATGACCTCAGAATCATCCTTGACTCCTCACTGTCTTTCATCACATATATTGAATTAGTTTCCAAGTCTTGTTGATTTTTACCTCCACATAATCTGTTCCTTCTTTCCACTTCTCCCCACTCACATGACTATGACCCTTGTTCAAGCCTCCCTTATCTCTCACCTGGACTATTGCATAGACTTCTAATTCATCTCTCAGTCTTCAGTCTCTCTTCTCTTCAATCCATTCTTGCAACAACAATGTTGCTAGCAGCTGTTGCAGGGGTGAAAGACCAACAACAACAGCACACAGAAGGGCTGCCAGCACAAATTCTTTGATCTGCTTTTCTAAGGAAAGCAACTTTAAAGAGCTAACAATCTCACTTTAATCAAACTTAGATATGTCATTCACTTAGTTCATGAGGAAAAGCCAGCACCCTGAACTTCAGAGAAAACACAAACAGAAATTACAAACAGAAAATATCAACAAATCAAATAAGACAAACCAGTAGACAGGCTTCTAGCTTTCTTTCCAACATCTCAGTACATGGTTACCAGGGAAGCACCAGCATCTGCGGTTTCAAGCTGGGGGAGCTCCTTAACAATGGCTACCCAGAGTCTTATCTGGTCAAATCACACAACACTCTTCCAGTGAGTGAGAGCCCCAAACAAAATGCTAACCTCTGAGGTTATAAACCATTCTTAGGGCCTAAAGGCTTCACATCTAATCAGCAAAAAGGTGTGGGCCTGGGGCTTTGCACCTAGCAAATCTTAATCAAAGGCACTTGATTACTTTAGCATTCTAAAAGAGAAAACAGCAAAAAAAAAAATCCCACCTTAATAACCAATACAATTCTCCATTTTCCAATCCATCCCATTGGCCACAGTGATATTCCTAAAGCACAGATCTAACTATATCATTGTCCTGCTCAATAAACTATAGTGGCTCCTTATTACCTCTAGGACCAAATACAAACTCCTCTCTCACTTAAAATCCTTCATAACCTGGTTCTAATCTATTTTTCAAGGCTCGTTATACATAATTACCTTCCTAGTTCTCTAAAGTTCAACCAAACTGATCTTCTTGCTATACCTTACATACAACATCCATCTCTCATCTCTATGCCTTTGGTCAGGTTGTCAACCATACCTAGAATATACTACCTCCTATTCCTCTTAGGGTACTTAGATTCCTTCAGACTTTAGCTCAAATAACAAATCTTATATGCAATATTTCCTGGTCTTCCAACATCACTAATACAAACCTCTCTCTACCCTTGAAATTGCCTTATATTTATTTTGTACATTTTTTGTATATGTTTATTTTACATCCACATCCACATACATAAATGTGTGTGTGAATATGTGTGTACTATTTCCCATCAATAGAATGTCAGCTTCATGAGGGCAAGTACCATTCCATTTTCTTAAATTTTGTGTCTCTTACCCAGTATAGTTCCTGACTAATAACATATAAACATAGTAATTGTCTGCTGATTGACTGAATGGAAGAGAAAGGCAGAAAACCAGGAAGGCTTAATTCTCTCTTGGAAAGACAGTCAACTAAGCCAGTGGAGAGTGTGAAGACACTGTGAACTTGGAGAAAAAAATAAAATGGAAAGTACAGAAAGGTAAGGTATGGCTGCATCTTCCTCACCTTCCCATATACCTGGAACAAGAAAGAGCTGGGGGGACTGGCGCAGAGGCAAGATGGCAGCTGGAAAGCAGGGACTAGCATGCGCTTCCCACCAAGTGCCTACAAAAACCTATAAAAAATGGCTCTGAACCAATTCTAGAACTGCAGAACCCACAAAATAGCAGAGGGTAGCAGAGCTCCAGCCCAGGACAGCCTGGATGGTCTCTGGGTAAGGTCTATCCCACACGGAGCTGGGAGCAGAGCAGAGCAGAGCCTAGCATGGGTGGCACAGACCAACCAGACCAGGAGCAAGGTGGAGCGTGCCCTAGCACCCTGAGTCAGTGAGCTATGGCAGTTACCAGACTTCTCAACCCACAAACACCAAAGACAACAGAGAAGGTTGGTGGGAAAAGCTGCTGGGGATAGGGAGTTTGTGGTTAGGCCACTGCCCGGGGGGCAGTGGAGGTAGGGCAGCTACAGAACTACAGTTGCAGTTGCTTCTGGCCCTAGGCCCACCTGGTGGGAGCAATTAAGTGGTGGATCAGAGCAGGAGTGAAGAGCCTGCTGAAGATCTAAGTCCAGTCCAGGTTGGGGGTTCTTGGGGAAGGAGGAGTGCTGGTGTGGCAGAGCTGGCACATGCCCCCAAGTGTGAAACATAGAACTCTGTACTCTACAAGCAGTCATACCCCGCTGAAAAACTCAAGGGTCAAGTAAGTTGGCTGGGAACATGGCTAGGCAGTGAAAACGCACCCAGATTCACTCTCAGACTTTGGAATCCTTCTTTGGTGACAAAGAAGACCAAAACATACAGCCAGAAGAAATCAACAAAGTCAAAGAGCCTACAACAAAAGACTCCAAGAAAAAAAAG